>JACXGJ010005929.1:0-36156 GCA_016801105.1 Esox niger | reverse complement strand
AGAGCTTTGGTGGGTTAAAACTAGGCACAGTGAATTGAAGTCACTGAAGGAAAAGTGAGCTTTTTGGTGCTAGTAACCATCACTTCCAACCCAGCCTGCAGCTATAGAGCCCTTAGATGAAACTGGTCATTTTGGTATGCACAAAGGAGAACACACAGATTCTCCTGACCTGGCTGATAGAGCAGCTAGAATGGAGACAACAAGAGCTGTGTCATCGTAACCTGCATTTGAACTGTGAAGGACAACACCTTGTAATATACATCTGATTTCTGGTACATCGGTCCGCCAAGAAATGGTTCATAACTGACTGTCTGACGTTTGGAGGAGCAGAACATTTGTGATGACTTTGGAAGTACATCTTATTGGAACCATGGAAGGACTTTTCAGTGAATCAAGCAATTGGCATTAGAGGACTTTGTACTAGTAACAAATAGAAGGATGTATTCAGTGATTGGTGTTTACACACCAATGTGTCGATGCAACTTATCCCATACTGTTAGTATGTGTATGTCAACTAAAATTACTTCCTTTGGCCAATGTTTTTAACAAAAAAAAAGTTTGCTGTACTATGTTATAGTTCTGGGTAATGGACATTTGTGGTCTCGGAGTTAATATGAAGGTAATGGTCTAGAAGCATGTAAATGAAGATTCAGACGTTTCAGGTTTGTTAGAATTCTCTAATCATTAGGGTAATGATATCAACAGGGTCATGTTGTTCAAGAGTACTGTTTTGTTGCAGTCTGTATCCTAATGAAGAAATTGTTTAAGGATTGATACCAATGGTTGATGTGGTATCAAGAGGATGGATTGTTGTGGCAATTTCTTAACTAATGTATTTTGGAGACATGTTTGCTTATCTATTGCCTGGTATGTAACTCTGGTCTTTGGTTGTGACATTCATCTGTATTATTTCAGACAATCATTAGGGTCTCTGACCTGCTCAACTGCCTAAACCATTAAGGGTATCTGTCCTTGGTTCCTTAGGAATGTGATTGTGGGGGACGGTAGGGGCAGTTGTCCGTTTAGGTAAACACAACAGTGAACATTATGGCAGGAAGGATAAGATGGGGGGATAACCCTCCCACCTGTGTGACCTAAGATTGATGGGTGGCATCTTGCCACACCCCTTTTGACTATAATAAATATGAGTTGTACATGTAATTTTCTTTAGAGGTTCCTCGAATGATTATTCTGTAAGCATTTGACGCGTCTCTCTATTTGCAAATAAACTACTAATTGTGCCAAGAGAATTTTGTCTCTGTCTTACTCCTTTGAGTGTCTATCGATGGAATTTCCATCACAAGTGCCACAGACTGATCAACTCCATGCCACGCCACATTGCTGCAGTAATTCAGGCAAAAGGAGATCCAACTAAGTATTGAGTGCTGTACATGCTCATACTTTTCATGTTCATACTTTTCAGTTTGCCAACATTTCTAAAAAAAACTTTTTTTGTATTGGTCTTCAGTAATATTCAAATTTTCGGAGATACTGAATTTGGGATTTTCATTAGTTGTCGGTTTTAATCATCACAATTAAATGAAAAAAACATTTGAAATATATCAGTCTGTGTGCAATGAATGAATATAATATCCAAGTTTTACTTTTTGAATGGAATTACTGAAATAAATCAACTTTTTGATGATATTCTAATTACATGATCAGCACCTGTATATATCAGCTTGTAACCAATATTGCAATGAGAAGAGATTGAGTGAGATGATACTGAGGTTGTATAAGAAAGACCAGGTCCGTAACCTAATGAACAAGACTATCCAATAATGCAATAAACTCTCCCTTGATAACCGTGTATGCGATAATTATTTCAACGACTATACAAAATGGCTGATTTCTAACAGCATGCTGCTGCGACCGGATGGACAAACTTTGACAATTCTACTGAACTTCGGGTGGATTGATTTGCGATCGTGAGGAAGAAGTTGGTTTTCCCGGTAACTGGTTGCTGAGAATAACTGAATAGCAAGTTGTGAGGCTATGTGATAAAACAAACTGTTAATATTGCATAAGCGTTAGGTTGTCGAACAAGCCCTACGACGACCTGACTAGGCCGCGTTTTTTATCGTGTGGAATCTGTCTGCGTGTGCGGACAGTCCGTCTCAATTCAGTGGGATGTAGACCGATGTGTTTCAGTGCTGAACTGTATTTTGTGTGGCCACAGTATGATCACTGTTACGTCCTCTGTGTTGTTTTCTGTCCTTTTGTGTTTTTGTTTCCTTCCCAGGTGCAGAGTGTTGCCGTAACGAGATGGGCGTGGCCGTCGGCTCCACCAGCCTATCCAGAGCGGCTCATTGGCCTATAAAGACCATCAGTTTTTGAGTGCATAGCATCGGATGGCTTAGCAAATTGTTGTGTGTGAGAGTGAGACAGAACTGAACATATAGATCATAGAAATTAGAATTAGATTTAGGGTTAGATTAGGTTAGTTGAGTGTGTGAAAGAGTGGCTTGTAATAGTGTTGTAGTGTTTTCCCCTCATCTTAGTCCTCTGTGGAGTAGGGCTAGGAAGATACCCTGGGGTTTACATACAGCCATAGATAACCCACTGTTATATACACTAGGTTAGAAGCCAGTGGTTGTCACCCAGTGTTATTCTAGCAGTGAGGTCAGAGTTCTGATGGTAAGTTTTGGTTAGGCAGGTTTAGAGGTGTAGGGAAGTACAGGCTCCTTTGTATTTGTTTTCTTTGATTTGACAGACCGCTGGCATTGCCCTACTCCTGCTATTGTTACCCTGCCCTCTTTCCCTATTGTTTGTTACATTGTATGTTTTGTTTGTGTTAATTAAATACCCAAATAATTGGGCTAGCCCATCAGCCTAATAGTCTGACTCCCTTCATTGCACCCTCAACCCCACGTGTTGCTGCTACCACCGGGAGTATACAAGCAGTGGGGTGTAGCGTGCGCCTACCTCGGAAGGGGTCCGTAACAATGACACTGCGTTTTGCTTTTGAGGATTAGCTTGTGATATTGTATTTTTTTGGCAGTTCTACAATGACTTGTACAAGTAAAAATATAATGCTGTCTAGTAGTACAAATACAACAACAGGACTGCAGCCTCTGACCCGCATGTTGCGTTCATGTTTAAATATCATGGTGCAAATTGGACACCATCAAGAACAAAAAGGATCATTAACAACGATGCCTGAAAAAGTTTTCAGACTAAACAAAATGGATTCTAAGGAAGCCATGAATGGGTCCAGATTTAAGTAGGAACAAAGGAAAGTTGACAAAAGGACAACAGTTGAAATGCGATGGAGACAATCAAAATGGATGAAGATTAATTCTGTTTGACCACCTGGCCAATCGACAGTAATCTCAAGATGGAGTCTCTCTTATGGGATCCTGGAATCAAGTACAAAACTTGGAACTGACATGAGCTTTCATAATCAATGATTCAGAGTTCTTAAATGTTTATTTCCTAAAATGTGTCGTACATAACCATTGAATGAAGCTGGAACTTATCAAGGAAACCTTATTTAATAAAAAATTACATGAAGATTGAAAAGCGCTTTGATGGTATATAGCATGTTTAAATAGGCATTTGAAATAGCCTGTTTTGTTCTGTCATGTGAGAGGAAGTAGGCTTGAGAAACTTAACACAACACAGGACCATGAACAACGGACCATATATAGGATGTGTTGCCTGATACTGATGGGCCCCACACATCCTGTCCATACCTCCTGCTAGGAGTTGCACATGTGACTATTATAGGCTTAATGGATAGGACCATTGACCATAGGTTGGAACATACCATATAAGGTTCTTTTGTAAGATAAACCTTTCTTATTGGAGGGTATTTGACTCTGTAATGGTTGGTTATGACCATTGGCCGCCTCCCTTGTATTCTGGTATAAAGATTGTGTTAATTCTTTATCCATCGGAGAGAGAGAAAAGAACTATGGAAGGTTAACATCGTTGTCTCATGCTGAATAAAGATGGCTGTCCCCTGACTTCTGGTTGCATTAATTTTGTTGAAGCTGACAGATGGTACCGTGACCCGGATAGAGGATTGATTGGTGAGTCAAACAACTCTAAAAGAACAAGTCAGTTAAGTCAGATTGAGTATCCAGATAAACACATCTGGAACAATAGGAAACACCGAGCAATTTCACTTTTCAGGCAATGGAAACCTGTGGTGAGGACACACAAGACTTATGTTGACACTGAAAGATGTTTTCTTAGTCTTACTCCAGAGACTCAACAGAAGATACAAAATCTTTCCTATTGTGATGGAAGTGCTTACTAAACTGATAGTGTGTCACATGTGCATAATAAGACCTCTTAGGCCACTATTACAGTAATGAAACCTTCCTCATGTTATGATGAAGTCATTGATAGAAGAGCATCAAGGGACACGAGTATAGTATTTGTACAATTGAAGTTAAAGAAAATAACAACGTGATACAGGGAACTGCAGCCCTCCAGTTGTAATTCAAAATGGCAAAATCATTGGCTGATGAAATCAAAAAGAGCTTGAAAATAGATGACTGTCGCCAAGTGATAATTCAAAATATGCCATTGATCCAGAAAATGATTTGTGGAGTTTTTTTGATATACAGAAAATATGGGAAGAAATTCAAAGAATGTCTGATGAATTACAAAAAACATGTTGGTCGTTCATTGTGTTATCAGAAATAATGAAAATGAACGATAAATTCTTCAAAGATGATCTTGAAAGATGTTTGAAGGAGAAAGAATGTTTTCGGGCATCGGCTGAACAAATGGACAAGTTGAAAAAAAGACCTGCAAAGTTGAAAAAGGAATGGGAAACCTTGAAAGCAGGAAAAACATCTAAAGACACTCAAAGCCCATTGGAAAAGAAACCAGGATCATGTCACTATTGTGGAATCCCTGGCCATTGGCAGAATGAATGTTGTAAGGAGAACCGAAGGAAAAAGACAGGATGCACAGACAGTTGGAACATGAGATATTTTGCACACATGCCGAGCAGCAGCAAGGAACACTCTCCCATGTTTGGAATTCAGGAATCAAAGACAGAGGATTTTCTGGCGGTACCTGGAACAGACGTGAGATTATATAATCACTGATTAAGAGTTTTAATTTGTTTCCAAAAATGTATCGTACCTAAATATTGAGTAGAGCTGGAACTTATCAAGGAAATCTGATCACTTCCCTTGATAATGACCACGCTTATTCAAGTGAATATTAATTTGAAAGCACTTCGATGGTATATATCATGTTCTAATAGACATTCAAAATAGCCTGTTTTGTTCTGTCATGCTTGAACATGTTTTAATAGGTATTCAAGGAATAGCCTGTTTTGTTGTGCTTTGTCATGTTCACTATGTATTTATAAATCAAACGTATTTATTGTGTTGATGATAAGGTTTAAAATCGTTAGGCCTCAATGGTCTAATGACAATTTGGGTAGGCTTTAACAGGCCTACCGCATGGTATCCATCTGCATTTCACTAGCACACATGGGTACATCTGACCCTAGTGATGAATTAGATAAATGAATTGGTACAGTTATAATTTTCTAATCTGGCAATATAGTCTCATGGTTTTCCTACAAAAGGTTAAAATATTGTATATTGTATAAGTTGTAGAATGAAGAATCCACGAAGTGATAGTTAAGGATATACGGTGTGTCCCCTGAGGACTGAATAGTTTCCACCAAGTTGGAATGTGTGTTCTCACTCTCTATGCTTCGCCACAGGACGACTGACAAAAGAGAAACAATACACAGAGGGTAATTACTTTTTTAAATTAAGTAAAACACATGGCTTTCCATGTGCACTGAATTTGGTTCTAATGTGTTACAATTTGGTTTTAGACAAAAGATTGAGATTACAGTCTCATGTGAAATAATGAAAAAAAACTGCCAAAGTGAGTTTCTTCCTGTTGTGGCAATTTCTTAACTAATGTATTTTGGAGACATATTTGCTTATCTATTACCTGGTATGTAACTCTGGTCATTGGTTTTGACATGCATCTGTATTATTTCAGAGAATCATTAGGTTCTCTGACCATCTGCTCAACTGGCTAAACCATTAAGGGTATCTGTCCTTTGTTCCTTAGGAATGTGATTGTTTGGGGACGGTAGGGGCAGTTGTCCCTTTAGGTAAACACAACAGTGAACATTATGGCAGGAAGGATAAGATAGAGGGGATAACCCTCCCACCTGTGTGACCTAAGATTGATGGGTAGCATTATACCACACCCCTTTAACTGTTATAAATACTGACCGTTGTTGAATTTTACTTTAGAGGCTCCTCAAATGATTATTCTGTAAGCATTTGACGCGTCTCTCTATTTGCAAATAAACTTCAAATTGTGCCAAGAGAATTTTGTCTCTGTCTTACTCCTTTGAGTGTCTATCGATGAAATTTCCATCACATTCCCCATAAAATGTGATGTTTTATGTTAAATGCTGAATTGAGTTTAGTTAAATAATATAGTTATAGTTTGTTTCTATTACCAATGATAACTGGGATAATGCTTGTTTTAAAAGAGACACCTGATACTTGTTAGTGGAGTTTATATTATGAGATGGTAAATTGGCCATATTAGATCTTCCCTTATCAAAGGATATCAGCTAAGTTGAAAGAATGACATATGTTGCTACAGTCTGAGTATTGAGTGTTCAGACTGGTCTCAACTGTGGTAATTTCACCAACACAAGCATATTCAGTTTTGGGATAATCCAACATTAAGTGAAAGCTAAATATATTTTCCTCTCAATAGCTTTAATGTTGAAATGTATGGTTTTGAAACCAATTGTAGTGAGGGTAGAGACAAAAGTAAACCCCCATTGTTAATGATAGTCATTTTTGTAAAAAGAACCACAGATGTGGTCAAAGAAAATTTACAAAAGTTGTGATTTAGGTTTTGGCTGACAGCCATGATGTGGAATAAAAGTTGGAGAATTTTACTTTAATGTAGAAGGTTAATCAAGACGTTGTCACAAGGTAGTTTGGTCATTGCCTGTACAATTTTAGTGCTGTGGATATGCTAATATTATCAGTTGCAGTTGGTATACCACTAAAGTTGGGCTGGAGGTTTTCTCTCCTATAATTTGGTTGTGCAGCTTATCCCCTAGTGGTCAAACCAGGTGTTTTCGGCATATGCCAAAACACCACAGGAATTTTTAAATGCATGACAGCCAAATAAAGAATTTGAGAGCTGTTTAGCTCTGTAAGACAAATTTGTTGATGGGTTATATGGTTTATAATTCCTTCACACAAGTAACCATGTTGACCATGTGATGTCTTTGATTGTGTTAGTGAATGTTTGTGTTTTTAACCTTTTCACTTCGTTGTTTTGATGAATATACAGTATGCAACTCCATATCGAATGGATTCCAGATCCATCCCTATTCCAAATTCTCTATTTTTCATGTCCGTCCCAAAATGATGGCCAGTGCGGGTTCACAATGGCGCCTCCTGTGGCCGTATTCGCCGTGATTCTGCTTTCACTCATGGTGTCACTTTCCATTGACTTAATGTAGTGAAACAGGGGAAATGCATGATATGATAACTGATTATGATTGGAAAAAAGTTGAGTTTAGGGCTCAAAGCAAAGCATATTGGTATATTGGTAAGGAGTTAGATGAAAATGTTGTTTTTTCTGTTTGTATTGTTATAACGGAGCATTGGCATCTGTTATGTTTTACATTTTCCATCTACAGTATGTTTTAATTGTTTTATTTGGAAACTGTTTGTTTGACGTAGGGTCTAACAATTTAATGGTGGAATAGCATAGATGTAATAATTTTTTTGATTTGGGTAAGCAAAGTCAACTCTGATCGGACAATGGAATCTCATTCCACTGCCATGTGCTATCGGTCATAAATGTAGCACATTGAATGAAACATCAAAAAACCCAGTTCTGGATGGGAAAGGAAATTTGACAGAGACTTTTATGGAAACTGTAACTGAATAAGGTGTAAGCTTCACTCTAATGATGGAACTTCTGAGATCCACAAGTTTTTAGGACTGATCTACGGTCTTCATTGCTGGGAGTTGACGGAACCATACCCAGTGGACGAAAGTCCGATGGACTGTTGAGCCACACTAATAATTGTTTTGCAGTTATACTTTCAATAGATCGGGACATCACAACTCCTTTTCTGATGATACATCAAGTCACTGACTGGACACAGACAACTGAGTGTGTGAGTACCAGCAACATGTTCAAGAAGGATTTCTACAACTACACTGGTTGAATCTGTTTAAAATCTTCCTGACCACTCACATGGCAGAACGATGCCAGTGTCAGACCACTTGGTTTCACACTCGATTTCCAGATGAATCATCGAAAGTGAGATGAGAGGAGATCCACCTGAGTCTTAAAGGACCCCACATACTACAGATCAGAGTACCACTGGCCAGTTGACTGGACAGGTCACATTGTCCCAACACAGTGGAAGACACTGTTGTGGTGTTAATCTCTAAGTTAGTGCATTGTTGGAAACTCACTGTTCCTTTACACACCTACACCAACTTGTTAGGACAACCAGGCAATTTGCTGGGTCCACATCATACTGAATGCAATAACTGATATTGGAACTTTACATCACTGATACAAGACAAAGAAAACTGAAGACAAGAAATAAATGAAACTTGATTGGACACGGACTTCTTTCCTTACAATAAAACACTTGAACTGATATGGTGATTTCATATGCATGAAGGTTTATTTCTCGCAAGACAGGTGGGAAACTCTGTACAATGACAATCCCAATATCGGACTTCAGTGTATTTGTGAGGATGCTTAATGATCTACATTATGACTGCTATCATGCATGGTATGTTGGGATAGTGAATTGTTCCCTATTATAGTTTTTCTCAATCTAAGTCAGATGTTTTCCCAATTTTAGAGGATTATTTCACAGGTACAACAGAATATGCATAAGTCTTTGTATGATATTGTCGAATGGACCATGATGCGGAAAAGGGGGGGTTTGATTGTTCAATAGACTAGTGGGAATGTTTAAACATGATGTTATGTTTACGCCTGATTTTCTGCTGAACACTGTTTACACTGATAGTAGCCTGTTGATGTCAAAATGTTTCTCGACCCTTATAATCTGAGGTGTGGTAGGGATTGATGACTGTTGTGGAATCTGAGCATTAACAATTACAATATGAATGTAAGTAAGTGAATGTGCCTAGATAATGAGAACAACAGAAACAATTCTGTTTAGATTATTTCTCTGTGGGTTGCGCTCTGATAACCACAGGAATTTTTTGATCATTTGGCATTGGGGTTACTGTCTTGGAAACCTGATCTTTGCTAGGTAAACACATTGTATTATCAGCTTGTAACCAACATTAGAGTGAGAAGAGATTGAGCCTGTAACATCATGCGCTAATTGACTATCAAATGATGCACGTGAATAATTATTACAACCACTATACGAAATGTCTGATTTCAAACAGTATTGAACAATGGGTAGTCAGTCAGTCAGGCACTCACTGACTAAGGGCATTAGCTATTCATTCCCGGCTCTGCTTTATGCACTAGGCAGGTACAGTAGGAATTTGGTAATATGGCTGACTTGTTTCAGAATCATATGGCTCACAGCTGTGCTTGGCAGTGGAGCAGCCTATCATGAACTGTTTGAGGATCTGAGGACCTACAGTATGCAAAATCGTTTCACTTCCTAAATTAAAGAAGTGTTGGTAAGCATTCTTCATGGCTGTGTGGCTGTGTGTGGACCATGTATTTTTATTTGTGATAGGGACAAGGAACCCCAAGCTCTAAACAATTTCTACTAAAGCCCTGTCAGCACTAAAACTGACATTAATATCACCAAGCCTTTCTGTTTCGCACTGCTTGTTTAATAACAGGGAAATGTATCCTGCGTGTAAGGGTTGGAGGGAATTTTCAACAACTGTGATTGAGCTCAAAGGTCTAATGCTTTTGTCAATTAGCCACAAAAAATCAAACTGTAACCCCAGGGATGCACCTTTTACAAGTGAAAGGGACAGACCATGGTGAGGATTTATGGGTTCCCCCAGACCTAAATCCAATCCTTATTTAGATGTATATACATTTGTGCTCAGAATTTTGCATTCCCTTGAAGAATGGGTAATGTATGTACCATTTGTAAATAAAACTGTGAAAACTACGCCATCTGCTGCCCATCCTCCCCCTGCAGGAGGCGCTCGATGTCACTGGCCTTCTGACACCATTGCCCATCTCATCAACTCATCACACCTGCTGTCTCCTTTAGCGCACCTGATCATCATCTACAGTCATTCCCCTCAGTAAATATGTTCCTTCTGCTCCCTTTGTCTTTGTGTATTATTGTCTCACTGCCATGAGCATTGTCAAGCTCTCATTAAATATTACTGAACTAACGACTCCGCTATTCGCTCCTCCTTGTTCGCCACCATGAGCTGACAAAAACATGAGTGAGCAGGAAAAACACATCTCTTTTTATCTCTTATGGGAGTACCATTCAACTGTAGTTCTTAAAACAGAATGGCATAATCATGAAATAAAACATGGCAACAAAGAAATATTTTTACTGACCTCTGTTCAAAAGTCTGCATACCCTTAGTTCTTAATACTGTGTATTCTGACCATAAAGATCTGTTCTCGTTTTGTCACCCCAAATTACAGTGTGCCACAAGCTGTGAGGCATGTCAAGGTGTTGACGGGCATATTGGCCAGGTGTTTTGTGAAAGCACTTTGTGACAACTTCTGATGTAAAAAGGGCTTTATAAAATAAATGTGATTTCATTTTGATTCATTTGATTATTGTTTTTTTTTTGTGGCATCGGCGCAGTAAAGGCTTCTTTTTGGCAACTTGACCATGCAGCCAATTTTTCTTCAAGTATTGTTGCATTGTTCGCCACACCGTCTTTTTCCATTGCAGCCTGTATTTCTCCTGAGATTACCTGTGGGTTTTTCTTTGTAATCCCAAACAAATCTTCTGGCAGTATTGGCTGAGATGTTTGGTTTGGTTTTAAGAGATCCGTGCATTTTCCACTTAATAAGTAATTGAACAGTACTGATTGGCATTTGCAAGGCTTTGGATATGTTTTCAAATCTTTTTCCATCTTTATAAAGTTCCATTACCTTGTTAGGCAGGTATTTTCTGCTCCCCTTGGCTCAGTATCTTGCCTACTCAGTCCATCCGCGTGAGAGATAACAAACTCTTTGATATTTATACACAGAAAGCAATTGCAATTTAAAAAGACCTAGGTGTTGGAATTGTGTGTGTCACATTTTCACCAAACATTCAAGGGTATGTAAACGTTTGATCAGGGCCATTTGGGTGATTTCTGTAATAATTATGATTTAAAAAGGAGCCAAACAACTAAAGGATAATAAATGGTTTCTTATGATCACTATCCTTAAATAAAAGATAGCTTTTTTGCATGATCAGTCATATTTTCTAAATCAATGCCAACATTTTATAATTTCTACCGGGGTATGGAAACGTATGAACTGTAGAATAAGAAGTATCCTTCAGCTACAGTGAGAGATTAACTCAATCTGTACATAAGGATTATACCCTTATTCAGCCTGGTAAACAACTGAGAACCTATTCTTATTTACAATGAAGATTAATGTCTACCTTATTATTTTTTACTTTTATACAGGAAACTTAAAAATCATGTGATATTTAATCAATAGGAAATACCAAAATCACTAAGGGTAGCTACATTTACTATTATGTCTATTCAAAGAAAACCAAGGAACTCATCATGGATTACATGAAGTCTAAAAGCTGAAGCCACGCCTCAGTCATCATCGATGGTAGGGAGGTGGAGCGTTTGTCCAGCTTCAAATTTCTGGGTGTCCACATCTCCAAGGACCTCTTCTGGTCCCTCAACACCTCAGCTCTGGTCAAAAGGGTGCAGTAGTTCCTGTACTTTTTGAAGAGGCTGAAGAGGGCACGTCTGTCTTCCAGGATCCTTGTGAACTGCGTCCACCCTTAGAGGGGGGCGATCTGTCTGAGACAGGGAAAACCTCAGAGGGCATTGTCATTCTGTCTGGAGGCAAGAATGTCCACTTTGGCTTTCCCAAACCTCTGCCAGATTGGGTTAAAGATGTCCGGGTGGAGATGCAATCGTTGTGCCGAAGGCCTCCCTGAGACATCAGGTCTGTGCCCACATTCAGTTGGCCTGGATTGTGTGACGTCGTTATGGAGCAAAGGTAGGCATGCGCCCATAACTACAGTATTTGACTGGTGGAGAGCAGGACCTAACCCCCTTGGCGATTGATGCAAGCAACCGTCGCACAATTGTCTGAGCGAATCAGAACATCGCGGCTCCCGACCAGGTCTGAGAAGTGTGTCAGCACCAGTAGGACCGTGTCCAGTTCTAGCAGGTTGATGTGGCAACAGCCCGGAGGCCACACGCCTCCGACAGCCTGACACTAACACACACCGCCCCATCCATGATGAAAGGTGTCAGTGTAAATCTGAACGCACGCTGACACCCTGCCCAGGGGTGCGCCCTGAGAGAGGCTGTGCATGTGTAGTAGTCCCATTGCGTGCGCTGCTGCCATCATGCCCAAGACGGACACGACGGTCTGTACAGAACACCTGCATGTTGGGCGGCACAGGTTGAGGGCAGAGAGCAAATCTAGAGCCAGATGGTCTGAAATGCGTGCTTTCCTTATGTATGTGTCCATGACCAGACCCAGGTAAGCAATCTGCTGGGCTGGTCTCAGGGCGCTCCTCTTCCAGTTCACAGCAAGCCCTAATCGCGTGAGACAGGACACCATGCAAAGAAAGGGAAAAACTAAGAGCTGGGCCAGGAGGCAAACTCAGGTTCACGGAACAAGAGCCGAGAGCGCTAACCATTAGCCCACCCCGCTGTAGAACAGGCATGGCTTTCACACTTATAGGAATCTGAGGGAGAGAGGAGCCGGCATTTGCATACACGGACACTGCACCCTAGGTTATCATGGTGACACCGAGAAGCGCCAGCAGATACCGGGGTCTCTTCTTCCGTGGATATGAGAACAGGTAGTTAGACTGGAGCAAGAGCCGACAACGTTATCTGGTGTTTGAGTCTGTCATGGCATGCGGATTGAGAATCCAATACAGTTGTATACAGTTATATCTATAACCTCCTGTGAAATGTCGGCTGTGGGAGGAGACTGGCATTTGCATATGCAGAATTTTCGAGGAATTAATATTGCCATGGCAATGCCGGGCTGCACTCTTAGAGCGAGTACACTCAAGACCGGCCAGAAGCGGAGTGAGAGAAGCATCAGAACCCGCTAGCCGGCATAGTCCATGGGAGATAGCGGTTTGAGAAGTTGCAGTGGTTATGACTATAATGTCCAGCAAAGTCTCAGATCGCTCGGTAACCTGCGAATGGTGGGGAAGAGAGGAGCCCGGGATTTGCATTTGCGGATGTTTCACTGAAGACGAATGAACGTCACCATGGCAATGCTGGGCTGCATTCTTAGGGCAAGTACATTCGAGACCAGTCGGCAGCGTAGTGAGAGAAGTACCAGAACCCACTAGCCGGCGTTAGTCTATGAGAGAAGGCAGTTGAGAGGATATAGCTGTTATACCTATTACTTCCTGAAAAAACTCACTAACCTGTACATAGCTAGCAACGGTCTTACCACTACACTGAAAGAAAAAGGGAATAGAGCGTGCAAGCATTATTGCTAGAAAAATTGCAGGCTACAGGGCAAGAGTGAGTGAGAAGCCGCTCACTTGCGCCACTGCTCATATCCAATGGGGCATGTATAGATACAGAGAGCGCTAGCTGAGTCTCTAACAGGCATCGATGGAGGCAAACTAAGGCATGCAAAAGGTACAAGTGGTTTAACAGACTCAGACACCGCCTGAGCCGGTACAAAAGCACAACTTACACCAAAGAAACATTCAACCTTTTATTAAAGGAAAGGATTTGGTGGGCCGAATCTGCGACGCCATCAGATTCAACCCATACCTTGAGGAGGGGGGTAGACGTGGGGGCCGTGGGGGCTGTGAGGGCAACAGCGCCACCCACAGCCCGCTCCACGACTAGTCAGGATGGTCTGGGCTTAGTTGGCCACGGTGTGTCAAATTTCAGGTTTTACTGCCTGCGCCGAATGGCAGGAATAAAAGCCACTGCAGCAGGAGGAGGAGGGGGAACCGGGGCAGCTCTTGAGGCGGCACCAGAAGCTTGGCGGCGCTGTTGTATTTAGTAGAGGAGCCCGGGTGATGTGCAGAGGAAGAAGGTTGTGAAACGGAAGAAGCACGGCCAGTCAGAGGGAGGTGACAAGAGAGCTCCTGTCCTCCCTCATCGGTCTTCTTAAAAGAGGCGATGGCAGTGTGCACGGCATTGCCGAATAAACCCTCCTGAGACAACGGTGCGTTGAGGATTGGTATGCGATCAGAATCGCGCAGGGAAGACAGATAGCCAGGGGTGTCAAAACGATTTACCGGAGCTCTGGCAGAAGCTGGAGGGGACTCATTCAGCCCAGGAGTTGAAGGACATGTCAGAAGGTTCCTTTGGCATCAGCAGAGGAGGCAGGGGCAACCGGATCCTTGAGGCAGCTCTTTCGATCATGCGGAGAGGGGATAGGCGGGGGGGACGTGTTGGAGATGTTGATTTTCTCCTACACGTGTAGAGAGGGGCAAAGGGGTGCAGGAGGAGCAAGCTGTGGGGCCGGCAAGACCCTCGCGAGTGTTAGTCCTTTTCAGGCACCAAGTCAGCGCAACACAAGCAGCACCTAAAAATTCTTCATGGTGGAGACGTCGGACAAAAATTCTCAGGCTGAAGAGAGTAATCAGTAGTGACTCAGCAAGAACTCTTGCTGAATAAAGAAATTAGGGTGTTCTCTGGACTCACAGGTCCCATATAGGGGCAGGCGTGCCCTGATTGGCTGTTGCATCTTGCATATTGAGTTTTCAGTACGGCCGCTGACGCGGCAAGGGTAAACCACATGACATATAACTAAGCATACTTAAGTTATATGTCATGTGGTTTACTAAGCAAACTTCAGTTTTGTTACTGTTTAGAGGCAGGGTAGGCTAGTGGTCAGTGTTTTTCAACCCTGGTCCTGGAGGCACACTGCCCTGCATGTTTTAGGTCTCTCCCCGCTCTATCACACCTGATTCATATGATCAGCCCATTATCACGTCCTTGAGCTACATCAGGTATGGGAGGGCAGGGAGAGATCTAAAGCATGCAGGGTCGTGTGCCTTCAGGAGCAGGGTTGAAAAACACTGGGTCAGATCATCTGACCTGCCCCTGAAAGGTATCTCTCCCAACTGAAAGAAGGAAGAATGTTTCAATGAGAACCAGAAAAGGAACCAGACAAGCCTAGTTCAGCCAGCCCGCAATTAGAAGGGATGAAGGTTATTGTCCCTGGCTGGTTTCCATTTGTGGCAGACTGTGTCTTTAATTATTACGCAATTTAAACTGCAGGAATGCAACTTTTACCTCAGCCATTAAAATGTTTTCTGAAATAACAAAGTCAACAGAAAGTTTATTTACGGAATTAAAGTGTACTCTTGTACAAAGATTACTGTTTGTAGCTAGGTAATAGTTATACAGCCTACCTATAACAAAAAACAATGACTCCAATGACTCCATGCCTGGTTTGTTTGTATAGAAAACAATAACAGTATAAAAGCAACACGTAATACAATAATTCTCAAAAATATATGAGATTCATGGTTATACTGAGTGGATATATATTGTTGTGGCACGTCTGAAAAGTACCATGTGGATAAATATCTCTGAGACAAAAATTGCAACGTTTGAGAGGGAAATCGATTCCAATAAGACCACAGGGCTTGTTGGTCTATCACTGTACAAGGGGTTGTGATACAGGATTACCCCAAAAAGCATGCACTGACGAACACCTCCACAATCCACAATCCACCAGTAATAGTCGTAAACTGTTTTATTTTAGACTTACAATAAGGTAGAGGCATAATATGTTTAAGTGTGCAGTGTCAGTATAGCTTCTCGACATTACATCATTTTATCACACATTAACATCACGCCAAGTTTGAATATTTAACTATACATAATTAAGCATTGTGTTAAAAAGTCGCAATATAACCATAAACAGTTTTATTTTAGGCGTAGTGTAACGTAGATACTGAAGGTTGTAGCCAGCGAAGTTTTCGTCTATCCAGAATAAATCCTAATGTAGCAGACAGCTAATTTTTTGTCTATCCTAAACAAATCATAATACATTTGTTTGGGCTGTGCATAGCAGTCCGCGACTAACCATTACACCATTGAACAAGGGTTACTCACCCACCCACCCACTCACTCACATTTGCTCTTGGCCGGTTACACTTATTATGATTTCAAGCAAAAATATTCAATCTCTGCAACCGCATCCTTCTTGCAATAGCTTTTTTCAGCCAATAGAGGGCAAATCGTGAGCTAGAAATGGCTGGCCGGAGAAAACCGAGAAAGGAAGTCATTGTTGCTGAATTACTTCCTGGTAGAGTTCTGCAGAGTTCTGATAGTATGTTAAAAATATTATTTTATGTAGTTCTTAAGTTCTGTGCCACTTCTGTCATCAAAAATATATGAGATTCATTGTGTCATCAAAGACACACATCTTTAAATCCCAGATGACCAATTGTGAATAGATTGTATCATGATTTCCTTCCACGCTTACTTGTATTCTCCTATCTGCATGACAGCTATGGTTGATTTAATGAGTTTAGACAGTATACACTGGCTGTACATTTTTTTCAATTCATCTCCCAAATTTCAACACCATATAGTTAAACAAATACCTAAGTCCTTCCACCATTTATTGTAGGTATAATATTCTCTCATTAAAATAATAAAACATAAATTTATTGAGTCATCATTTACACTGTGGATAATCCTGCATTGTTATCAATTCGGATAAATGCAAAAAGTTAGAGAACAAGTGTTTTATGGATTACATCACAACCACAGGACAGTGTTTAAACACTTATCTAATTCAGTGTTTTGACTTAACTTACTAAATAAACCGTGTGGGAAAAATATCTTGAAAAAATGTGGTCAACTTGGAAATAAGCAACATTCCGCTACTTTGGATTATGTTTCTGAGAGACAAAATGCAGAGGCTTAAGAAAAACAACCAAGCCAGTGTTCAGTCTCATACATTTTTCCCCTTCATACCCAGCCATTTGTGGGGTTCAGCTTCATTCTTCTCTTGCTAGTCACTGAAAGAGGTAAAATGATGAGCTTCTTTCCACACAAGTGACTACCTGCAATATAAATAGGATTATTGTGTTCATTTAAATTATTGTGTTAGTCAAAGTGTGTTAGACTGTGTAAGGAAGGAAGAGAATGCGAAAGGGAACAGGAAAGAAAAATACAATCAAGGAACAGAGTGTTTTTGTAAAGTACATTTACAGAGGAAGGGGGAGGAACCTATTGTTAATGAAACATGTGATTTTTATTTTATTTGAGTTAGGAGAATTAATTACATAATAACAAAATGTTTAGCAGTTTATGTTGTAGGCATTTAAACTTCCAATTTTCATTTTGGACAGTCATACTGACATAGCTCATGTATCATGCTCATGCTCATGTATTATCATTTTGTGTACTTCATTTTAGTACTTTTTTCTACATTTTTGAAAACATTTTATTATATTTATAGTTTAAACCAGTGACGCCGACAGGGGGACAACTGGTAACGTTGTCCCGGGCTCAGATCTGGGGGGGGGGGCAATTGGTAAGCTTAAATATAATTATTTATTAGTCAGTCAATCTTGGTATTTAGTACAATAGGGACATTTTAAATTTTGTCCCAGGCCCTGTGATTCCTGTCGGCATCCCTGGTTTAAACAATAGCCTTGTGTCACTGCCTAATTAAGCCTTGCTTTAAATTGTGGTGATGAATAATGTGATTAGTGTAGGCTTTTGCTTCAATTTGGTCCCCTGCCAAATTGGATTCATGCAAGGGCCCAGACATCAAATTGCACACAGACCCACAGTAAGACACTAGGAAAGAACAAATTAAAATAGAACAGAATATAAGCCTATTTATTTGTGTGTTTT
Organism: Esox niger; assembly: GCA_016801105.1. Classification (NCBI taxonomy): domain Eukaryota; kingdom Metazoa; phylum Chordata; class Actinopteri; order Esociformes; family Esocidae; genus Esox; species Esox niger. The sequence goes on along the minus strand of JACXGJ010005929.1, from coordinate 18,178 downwards.
TGTGAGAACATATACTGTTCTTAACTTCATAATTAAAACATGGAAAACATTGAGAAATTGTATAGCGCTCTAGACCAACACAAAACCACTACACCATATAACAGAATTATCTCCTGTAGGACTCAAGTCAGTATTTCCTCCAGTTGAGGAGGGTAACTATAGTGACGACTATGTGTTGTTTATGTGACGAAGACGGTCCCTCTGCACATAGCCAATGAACAGTGGGAATATGGTGTCTGGTTACTCCCAGTCACCCACAACTAGGGACTAGGAAAACGCTCCTTGGCAGTGATAGTTACTCCGCTGAATCGAGCCAATTGAGGATCCACAGTGACACCCACGACTGTTTACAAGTATTTTCATACAGGAATATGTTGCTTTTAGCTTCACAGTTACATTACAAGGAATACTAGGAGTAATTCATTCGATTTTTAACATATATCTTTTAAACGAATTCGCTATCGAGTGGAGGCTAAAACCTGTTGCCTCCTGTTCCGGCAGTCTCGCGGCAGCAGTCAACTCCAAAATGTTCTATTGTGGATGGGATGACGTTGGGAGACCTTTGTTAGTGTTTCTATAGGATAGTTGGAGTGCCATTTTTTCTTCTTACATTTTGTGTGAGACTTTTCGGTAAGTTGACTCATTTGTCAGTTTTCATAAAATAGTCAACTCAGAATGTTGCATTGTCCACGGCCAGTTTGTGGATGAGCTAACCGGCTAGGTGCTACTTACTCAGCCTATCACTCATCGCAAGGAACATGGTGTTATTATACCGTACAGTACCTTTGTTACTGTCATGGGGCTTAAGCCAACGTTTTTCAGATAGAAATGTGCAGAAGGCATTTTATTCATGTAATTTCGCTACTTTTAAAACTGCCCAATAGTTTCTGCGTATTCGTACTGAAATTGGAAACTTGCAGTGGAACGTAGCATGGACTGGGTGTAGCAAAAAGTTGCAGAGGAAGGTTTCTCTACGGGAAATATAGGAGCTTCCAAGGATGGAACAAAACGTTTCCATTTGCAGCTTAATAGCTGGTTCCATCGTCTATGACCGTCATATTAAATTATTGAAAGAGAAGTCTGTTGTAAAACCGTGTGTATTTTTGGGTCAAATTTGATCTAAAAAGTTTCGAATCCTGTGTTTGCCAGCCCAAGAAACTGCGTGACGCTTATAAACCGTGTGGTTTATTTGGATATAACGTTCAATCGCAATTTTGACGAATTACAATTACGGTTATGATTTTCAAGTTTACACCCATGTAGATAGCCTACTTAATGTGCTGGTAGACTGAATAGAAATCGAGTTAAAGTTCAGTGCTTCCTATTTCATACTTATTGCCAATTCAAAGGTGCAGACTGTATCGAACTATTTTAACTGCTCATTAAAGGCAATGGCGTTTTCGGTTTGTGCCCTTTGCCTTAGCTGGTTAGGCAAAATGTCTCTACACTTGAGGTATATTTTCTCCATTATTTTGTTGGTTTGTAGCCGACATTTTTAATAACCATGCTGATGTTTATGTGGGACAATTTCTTGGTGCCTCTCGCTAACTTGAAGCAGACGGCTTTGCTAGCAGTTGCAGTGTTAACTCAAACATTGAAAAACCACATGTAGTATTTAAACAAAATTATTGCAGATAGATTTAAGTAATCTACAAAAATAACTACAGCACCCGCAAGAAAAACAATTACGGACGTAAGATGCATGCGGTTGCCTCGGGTGAAGCGCATATCGTTCACATTTTCTGGAGCTGAAAATCGCCTACGTTGGCGATTTGGATATTTCACATGTTCATTTGGATATTTCACATGTTACTATCTCTTTTTAATATTTAGAGGAATTGTGCAGCCCTATTTGGTTCCATGAGTTACTGCGCGTTGGCTGAAAGCCGTGGAATGAGACCGTATAATACAGGTTTGACAAAAAACCCTGCAGCCTGGTTTTGGCAGCTAAAACATACATGCTCACGTTAAAATCCTGTTACAGGCCGATTACTGTATTTTATATTAGATGCAAAAATATAAGTAATTTATAGACATACTGGTGGTGGTGGTTAATGTGTGCAGTTCTAATGTAAATGTGGTGACTTTTATGCTTCTTTTACTCTTTGACCCAGTGGAACTATGAATACATCAACTGTTACACATGAAAGCAGGGTTATCAAAAGTTGCAACCATGTAAAGCAAGGGAAACAACTACTTCAATGTTTACGCAAAGGATGTCAGGGATGCTAACAGACCTGCACCACTAACTGCCCAACCATTTCACACCAGTTATACTTCTTGGCTATAGAATATGTTGAAAACTAGCCGTTGACTCAGAAAACACTTCTATGCTTCTTATAATTTATATAATTTTAAATATTTTTTCTCCTTCAGTTTAATAATATCCAATTCATGATCATGGCCTTCATCACAGCATCCTCATCTTACCCATTGAGAGACTTAGACCATTGCTCCTCTCAGGAGCCCCACACCTATACATAACAATTTATGTATTTATTGAACGTGACCGGGCTGCTGGTATCAGGTTCTGCCTTCTGAAATACATAAACAACCTGATGTTTTTCTCCTACATTAAATGATAATGATTTGCTGCGCAGAAGCCGATGGGTTAACTCTTTCATCTTACCAGTAAAGTTTTGCTGAATTTGCCTCATGATTGGATATACTGTTTTACGTTGCACACCAAACATCAACTGCCCTGACAAAACTACCTTTGTTGTCAGTAAAAAGGCTTTTTTCTATTTGAATAAGTATACAACTTTGCCTGACTAAATTTCTTCAGCATAGAGTGCCTTGAAAAAGTATTCACCCACCTTGGCATTTTTTGTGTTTTGTTGCCTCACAACCTGGAATTAACATGGATTGGATTTGCATCATTAAAATTACAGAACATTCTCACAACTTTGAAGATGTTTTTTTTATTTTACAGCTCCAAGTCACTTTGGATAGATCTCTATGAGTTTGCCACATCTTACCACTGGGATTTTTGCCCATTCCTCCTTGCAAAACTGCTCCAGCTCTTTCAAGTTGGATGGTTTGTGCTTGTGAACTGCAATCTTTAAGTCTGACCACAGATTTTCTATTTGATTGAGGTCGAGCTTTGACTACGCCATTCCAACACATTTACACGTTTCCCCTTAAACCACTCAAGTGTTGCTTTAGCAGTGTGTTTGGGGTCATTGTCCTGCTGGAAGGTGAACCTCCGTCCTAGCCTCATCACGCACAGAGTGGTACAGGTTTTGCTCCAGAATATCCCTGTATTTAGCACCATCCATCTTTCCCCAACTCGGACCAGTTTCCCAGTCCCGGCTGCTGAAAAATATCCCAACAGCATGACGCTGCCACCACGTCTAACTGTGGGGATGGTGTTCTTTGGGTGATGTGATGTATTGAGTTTGCTCCAGACATAGCGTTTTCTTTGATGGCTGCCAAATTCAATCTGAGTCTCATCAGACCAGCTCCTTCCTCCATACATTTTGGGAGTCTCCCACATGCCTTTTTGCAAACTCAAAATGTGCCATTTTGTTTTTGGCTGAAAGTAATGGTTTCTTCTGGCTAATCCAGTTCGTGAACAACTCATTCTATCAGCAGCTGAAGACCACCCACTTGCATTGATTAACATATCCCATGGGATTATGAAAAATGCAAGGAAATACAGTACTAAATGTTGAAATAGGTAATTTAATATTGAAATGTGCCATTGAATGATGAAATATGCCAATAAATGTTGAAATACACAAGGAAATTATAAAATAGGTCATAATATTATCAAAAAGGCCATGCTATTATGAAATACATCTTATATTGAAAAAAATGAATTGGGAAAAACCATGTATTATGAAATATTATATAATTATTTTTAAAAGAAGCATTAAAAAACATTTCATGATAATGTGCCACTTAAAATTCTGTATTGAATTCTTTTATTTACAGTGGGGAGAACAAGTATTTGATACACTCCTGATTTTGCAGGTTTTCCTACTTCCAAAGCATGTAGAGATCTGTAATTTTTACCATAAGTACACTTCAATTTTGTGAGATGGAATCTAAAACCAAAATCCAGAAAATCACATTCTATGATTTATAAATAATTAATTTGCATTTTATTGCATGACGTAAGTATTTGATAACCTACCAACCAGTAAGAATTCCGGCTCTCACAGACCTGTCAGTTTTTCTTTAAGACATCTGTCCACACACTCAATCAGACACCAATCTCTCCACAATGGCCAAGACAAGAGAGCAGTGTAAGGACATCAGGGATACAATTGTAGACCTGCAGAAGGCTGGGATGGGCTACAGGACAATAGCCAAGCAGCTTGGGGAGAAGGCAACAACTGTTGGCGCAATTATTAGAAAATGGAAGAAGTTCAAGATGACGGTCAATCTCCCTCGGTCTGGGGCTCCATGCAAGATCTCACCTTGTGGGGCATCAGTGATCATGAGGAAGGTGAAGGATCAGCCCAGAACTACATGGCGGGACCTGATCAATGACCTGAAGAGAGCTGGGACTAGTCTCAAAGAAAACCATTAGTAACACACTACGCCGTCATGGATTAAAATACTACAGCACACGCAAGGTCCCCCTGCTCAAGCTAGCGCATGTCCAGGCCCATCTGAAGTTTGCCAATGACCATCTGGATGATCCAGAGGAGGAATGGGAGAAGGTCATGTGGTCTGATGAGACAAAAATAGAGCTTTTTGGTTTAAACACTACTCGCTGTGATTGGAGGAAGAAGAAGGATGAGTACAACCCCATGAACACCATCCCAATCGTGAAGCATGGAGGTGGAAATGGAGATTGCAATTCTTTGGAGATGCTTTTCTGCAAAGGGGACAGGACAACTGCACCGTATTGAGGGGAGGATGGATGGGGCCATGTATCACGAGATCTTGGCCAACAACCTCCTTCCCTCAGTAAGAGCATTGAAGATGGGTCGTAGCTGGGTCTTCCAGCATGACAACAACCCAAAACACACAGCCAGGGCAACTAAGGAGTGGCTCCGTAAGAAGCATCTCAAGGTCCTGGAGTGGCCTAGCCAGTCTCCAGACTTGAACCCAATAGAAAATCTTTGGAGGGAGCTGGAAATCCGTATTGCCCAGCGACAGCCCCGAAACCTGAAGGATCTGGAGAAGGTCTGTATAGAGGAGTGGGCCAAAATCTCTGCTGCAATGTGTGCAAACCTTGTCAAGAACTACAGGACACGTATGATCTCTGAAATTGCCAAAAATTGCCAAATAATTAGTTCTGCTTTTATGATGTATCAAATAATTGTCATGCAATAAAATGCAAATTAGTTATTTAAAAATCATACAATGCGACAGTTGATGTGTACCTATGATAAAAACTACAGACCTCTACATGCTTTGTAAGTAGGAAAACCTCTAAAATCAGCGTTTTATCAAATACTTGTTCTCCCCACTGTATTTCGTTTTGACCCCTTTTGGTCCTCCACACAGCTACTTTGGTCGAAAGGTGGAGATATGCAGGTATTGTTTTAATAACAACTTTGTATCAGTTACCATTGTAGTTTACTGGAATGCCAAAATGCTGAGGGACTTGAGATTTAAATTCAGTTGGAGAATTCTGTAATATTAATAGTCTACCACCAATCACCATTGCAACGGATCCTTTTCGAGTTTTGCTCACAAAACAGAAGTTCAAAAAGTACTCTAATTTTGATTACAATGTGTGGAAAGGCTCCTGTTTTAACAAGGCTCCTATTTTTTTTCAGCTTACATTTATTCAAGAACAGTTGGCTATTTAAAAGTACAGAACCACCCATTCTGTATGGTATGGTTATGAATGTGTAAGCAAATCAAAATGTTCTTATGTCACCAAAAGGGCATGAAACAGCCTCAATGCACAGACAAAAAAGTCAAATTAAATGGATTATGACATTGCAGAATAACTTCTATATAACAAAATGTAATATACAGTATATAAACACTTGCATCACTATACTGACACCTTTACTGTTTTTAAAAAGGCATATCTTTGTATTCCTGATGCCTTTGTTTTTCCACCTCTCACATACTGGCTAAAAGAATTGCTGTTGGATTAAGTAGAGCAAACCCCCCTCCCAAAAAGTGTCTATCTAGATAAAAGAAAAATGTAAATAGCGATATGGCTTTAAAAGATTTAGAATGGAAATTGTATAGTTCTTTGTACCCCCCTACTACTGGACCGAGCTGTGGTGTGCTCTCACTCTCTCCACCTCCCTCCCCCTCTCTCACACCCCACCTCTCTCTCTCCCCCAACTCTCTCATAGACAAATTCGCCATGTTGCAGATATGCAGAAGACAGCACTTAACTGGTTCATTTTCAGGCATTTTCTTTGCCTTTTAAAGACTAACATTGAAAGGCAGCAAAGAAACCCCAAAATCAATTTCCTGTTTGCGTAACTTCTCAGAAACAAACAACAAGTAACAACAACTTTTGAAGCAATTCGCAGAAAAGTAGAACCTTTTCAATATTATAGGTCTAGCTCCCAACAATGACCCTAGCAACTCAAAAATAGATCTGAAAACGAACTCCTGGTAAATATTGTAAATGCATTCAAGCTGAAGCATGGTTGAAGCTGTTAAAACCAAAGTGGTCAGCTAGAAGGAAAAGATAGACCATGTGGTAGGTCGTATGCCAATGGGAGTTTAATACTGCTTCAAGAGGCAACTCATGCCAGGAAACGCATTAAAGAACATGGTGAATCTTTTTCCGCAAATTATCTCATGCTCTCATCAAATTTGGTACACTTTATCATCACAGTCAAACAAGAATTGAACAATTCAGAAAGAATAGAAAATATAGTTCATGTAGTATTGTTGAGGACATTACTGAATAGGCTAATTCATTACTGACCTACATATACAATGTAGGCCTTACAAAAGTATTCACCCCTCTTGGCTTTTAACCAATTTTGTTGCATTACAGCCTTTAGTTTAATGTTTTTTAATTCTGAATTGTATGTGATGGATCAGAACACAATTGTCTAAGTTGGAGAAGTGAAATGAGAAAAATATATACATAAAACAATTTTTTAGAAAGCTCTGGTGTAGCCAGTTACCTTCAGAAGTCACATAATTAGTGAAATGATGTCCATCTGTTTAAAAGGCCACAGAGGCTGCAACACCTAAGCAAGAGGCACCACTAACCAAACAATGCGATGAATACCAAGGAACTCTCCAAACAAGTAAGGGACAATGTTGTTGAGAAGTACAAGTCAGGGTTAGGTTATAAAAAGTATCAATATCTTTGATGATGCCCAGGAGCACCATCAAATCTATCCTAACACAATGGAAAGAACATGGCACAACAGCAAACCTTCCAAGAGACTGCCGCCCACCAAAACTCACGGACTGGGCAATGAGGGCATTAATCAGAGAGGCAGTACAGAGACCAAAGGTAACCCTGGAGGAGCTGCAGAGTTCTACAGCAGAGACTGGAGCAGCTGTACATAGGACGGCAATAATCCGTACGCTCCATAGAGTTGGGCTTTATGGCAGAGTGGCCAGAAGAAAGCCATTACTTTCAGCCAAAAACAAAACGGCACGTTTTGAGTTTGCAAAAAGGCATGTGGGAGACTCCCAAAATGTATGGAGGAAATAGCCGGTCTGATGAGACTCAGATTGAACTTGGCAGCCATCAAAGAAAACGCTATGTCTGGAGCAAACTCAATACATCACATCACCCAAGGAACACCATCCCCACAGTTAGACGTGGTGGCAGCATCATGCTGTTGGGATTGTTTTTCAGCAGCTGGGACTGGGAAACTGGTCAGAGTTGAGGGAAAGATGGATGGTGTTAAATACAGGGATATTCTGGAGCAAAACCTGTACCACTCTGTGCGTGATGAGGCTAGGACGGAGGTTCACCTTCCAGCAGGACAATGACCCCCAACACACTGCTAAAGCAACACTTGAGTGGTTTAAGGGGAAACATGTAAATGTGTTGGAATGGCGTAGTCAGCCCAGACCTCAATCAAATAGAAAATCTGTGGTCAGACTTAAAGATTGCAGTTCACAAGCACAAACCATCCAACTTGAAAGAGCTGGAGCAGTTTTGCAAGGAGGAATGGGCAAAAATCCCAGTGGTAAGATGTGGCAAACTCATAGAGACTTCTCCAAAGCGACTTGGAGCTGTGATTGCTACAAAAGGTGGCTCTACAAAGTATTGACTTTAGGGGGGTGAATAGTTATGCACATTGACTTTTTCTGTTATTTTGTCCTATTTGTTGTTTGGTTCACAAATAAAAACAACATCTTCAAAGTGGGCATGTTCTGTAAATTTTGATGCAAATCCTCAAACAATCCATGTTAATTCCAGGTTGTGTGGCAACAAAACACAAAAAATGCCAAGGAAGTGAATACTTTTGCAAGGCACTGTATATCTATACACAGGGTTTTTCCTGCATTCAGGTCTCAAGGACAACAACCTTCCCACCTGTGTGTTGGCATGGTAAAACATTATTTTGTGCTCATATATAAAATTCCAGCAAAACCCTGCTGCTAAAATGATGGTAGGAGGAAACCTTTTCCATATAGTGTGTTGCCAGGTCGGATGTGTTTCCCACAAAAAGGGGAATTACATTTTTCTGGAGTCAGCGGCAGAACACAGTTTATGGCCAAGCAAGTCACAGTATTCCATTACAACTGAATAACCTCAAACTACATCTAATCCGCATAAAACATAATTTTTCTGGTGACTTCTAGTAGCCAAAAATTACAGATTTGTTTTTAAAGAGAGATTGCGAAGATGTCGGGTGAAAAGACAGATTTGGGTAAGCACTATCACCAAAAATATTAGGCTAACTATTTAATATATATAGTAAAAGAAATAACTTATTTAAGTTGTAAAACAATATAAATACATGTAAATGCTGGATCAGCAACCGCAACAAAGCCTAGTACAGCAGAAGGAAGTTGAGGGAGATGAACACCTGTCAAAGCAAAGATGGGAAAAACATAACTTGACAAGGCCGTAATAATTACAGAAAACGGGTAGGCCTCTTAACCTTATGATTGTAAAATAATGTTTGTGCTACGTTTAGGCGTTGCACTTAATTTTAGATAGTGTTCTTCTCATGCATAATGCGTTATATTCATCCTGAATTGGTGTTGCATCTTTTGGCAAATAAACAAAGATGATTTTCAATAACTGTTGACTATATATTTTTGTGCTGAACTGAACCATGACACTGAAAAAATGCTATACCTATTGTGGATTAGGCGTACCGTTACACCCCAATCAGTTAGGTCCAACAAAATCGAATATATTGTTGTGATTAAAGGTCAGAATTTGTGTACACAAAGGCATCCATCACTAATTTTAGAGATTAGTCGTATCTAAATGTTCAGGTGTGGATTTCATATACCAAACTGTGTTTTGGTATCCATTATTATTATTTTTTTTACAGAGAATATTGACCTATTCCCCTTTTGCTGACTCATTAATTATCCTCAGCTACAATGCCTTATGAAAATACCTAAGCAACATTTGATTGCATGCTTACACACTGTTAAGTTATGTGTAAAATTTGACAATACATCTTTCTGTAGCAATTTTTTTTTGATAAAAATCGAATTTGGCAAGACAGTTTCTGCTCCTAGGTTGTTGCTGAAAAGAATGTATTTTTAGCATACGTACCTGGTAAAATATCAATATATAATGAAATTATTTAATTAAATATTTTAAAAAAATGTAAACTCTAGTGAAAATACATTTGATGTTTAAGAGTTTGTTGTGTTTGTTGTAGCATAGGAAAATGTGAAGGTTAATTCCTGGGGCACTCATGCAACATGATCCATAGAAGGACCAAGAGGTGGAGAAAACAAAGTATTTTTTGCTAGATTTTATGAATTTTTGTGTGAAGTTAAGCTTCAAAGAACATTTTTCATTAAGATAAACTAGCAAGTAGCCTACTGGTATGATGTCACCAGCTCTTGACATTCGTCCCATAGTGACATAGTGACTTTTAAGGGACAGTGCTTATTCATGTTTTTTAACTGGCCCTGATATTGATATTGGGAAGTAGTATTTTGTAAGTATGTATGTTGTAACTTCTTAACTAAAAAAATTCTGACCAAAGGTAGCTGAATACATGTATGTTATGCCATTTAAATAATATAGATTTGATTAAAAGAAAGTGCACTTAACCTTTAGGGGAAAATCCTTCTTGTTACTGTGACAATTTTGACTTTGTTCCATAGGATGTTTATGTTTCTCCAAATGTGTTATGGAAAAAAAACTTGCAAAAGAACAAACCAGACCCAATTTGAAATAGAAGATCCCATTATTTTTATATCACCCTCCTTTTGTCTTTCTCTCTGTCTTCCTAACTTTCTAGTAGCCCAGCAAGCAACAGCCCTCATCTAGTAGCCTAGTAAGCAACCCTTTTGGCCCTGTCTAGATTGAGCTCGACTATAGACCGATGAGAACAGTCCTCTGTGAGGATAAAAACATTCCTGTGGGTCTCTGTTGAAATAACAAGAGGGAGCAAAACAATTGGTCCCAAGGTCTTCTTTACACATCTTTTACTTATAACATATTGCTGTGGGATTCACAAGATTTAAACACCGTTGTCACTACAGCCCAGCAGTTGGGGCTTGTCAAGCTGGATGTTTCCCAAACTGGCACCAACGCTGTTCACTATATACACACATTTTGACCAGGGCACATAGGAACAAGACCACTATATGGGCATATTTTATGCGTTACAGACAGTGGAAAGAGGGAGATTTCTTTGGGGGTGACTGATGGAGCGCTGGAGGCAGTGGCTTTGAGTACTGGATCACGGTTAGCCACAGGACCAATTATTAAGGGACAGAAAAATAAACATGTCTTGTAGATTAGAGGCCACAAACTGAGGTTCGATCTTTTTATAGAGGCTTACATCATAAAGTTAACGTGTGGAAAACTAGTCACTGGCCACTTTATTAGGTACACCTATCAACAATTGGTTGGATCCTTTTTCACTCCCTCCGCTTCTGGTTTGGCGCTTTATGTCTTTAGAGATGCCTGTCTTCATACTACTCTTAGAACAAGTGTTTCAGAATTTGTGGCCTTTAGGTCATTTTGAATGTCTCTGGCCATTCTCCTCTGACATCTCTCATTACCCACTACATGTATTTCTGGTTTCTTGTCACTACTCTTGGCTTATTTTGTAATATTACATCACACAGTGGCTTAAAGCATCAAACAGTGTGATTTTATGAAAATGCATATTTATGAAGAACCAAACGTATGTTATAAATATTGACTATAAAATAAATAAAGGAAAGTGCATAAGGTTGTTGAGAATAAAATGTACTCTTGGGCAGCCCTATGGCATTTCTTTTTGTATCTACACACTCTTCTCTTCCCATTGGCACATTATATTTGTCTCATCTGGCTGAGTGTCCCTCAGCTGTCTGACAGTTTTTTGCAGTTTTTCTCGATATAGTAAACATTTCTTTTTCATCAACTGTAGAGGTATTCCATGTCATTTACCATTGCTGAACCAACTACTGCTTTCTTAATTACCAACCAGTTTATTTTTGGCATGCCTAATTATTTAGCTATCTCTGTAGTTGATTTATCAGCATCTTGGGTTTCAGCTTGACTTTGTTGCTCATGTTGTTCAATACCAGCAATAACTACAAATGCAAAACCCAGAATCAAGATTAGAGATGGACCTCTCTCTTGAGAATATGTAATGGAGTTAAGAATGTACTGTAAGGAAGCGATATTGTTAGCAACAGCATGTTTGACGTAGGTTTCACTGGTGCCGTGTGACTAAGTTGTGCTCCACTCTGTTGCGTTTAGAAGGGGTGAATGTTACAGAGTTAAAAACTTACTGTAACCCACTTCACAGCTAGCTTTTAAGTTTGCAGATTAGGCTATACAATTGTTACCATTTGCATAGTTCAAGCTATTGTAATGTTGTCAAGGACACCGTTCACATGTGTTGCGAAGCAGAGGACCCAAGGTCGTGCCCAGTGTGGGGCAAGTCAAACTTTCAGAGAGAAAGAGATACTGTTAGCAGGATCATGTTTGGTGTCTGTTTCACATGCACTAATGATGCAAACAAATACACAGGCCTAATAAGACATTACTATGAAGTCAATGGCCCAAAATTATTTGGTTCGTGTAAAAACAAGGGCTATGTACAAAATGTATTGTTCTTAATGGCTGATCCGATATGGGTGACAATTATTTCAAATTAAAGCTGACTGTTTGTAATTTTACCCTATTGTGAATGTATCATTTAAAATCCAAATCAACCTAACACTTACATTTTCTTCCCTCAGCTGAAATTGGGATACATGCTGTATACACCGATTAGCCATAACATTATGACCACCTGCCTAATATTGTGTAGGTCCCCCTTTTGCCACCAAAACAGCCCTGCCCCCTCGAGGCATGTACTACACTAGACCTCTGAAGGTGTGCTGTGGTTAACAGCAGATCCCTCAAGTCCTGTAATCTGCAAGGTGGGGCGTCCATGGATCGGACCTGTTTGTCCAACACATCCTGCAGGTGCTCATTTGGATTGAGATCTGGGAAATTTGGCAGCCATGTCAACACCATCACCTCGTTGTTGGGTTCCACAAATCATTCCGGAACAATTTTTTTGGCAGGGCGCGTTATCCTGCTGAAAGAGGCCAGGGCCATCAGGGAATACCATTGCCATGTAAGTATGCACATGTTCTGCCACAATGCTCAGGTAGGTGGTACATGTCAAAATGGCATCCACATGAATGGCAGGATCCAAGGTTTCCCAGCAGAACATTGCCCAAAGTATCACACTGCCTCCTCCGGCTTGCATTCTTCCCCTAGCGCATTCCTGGTGTTCTACAGGTAAGAGACACCGATGCACCCGGCCATTCACGTAATGTAAAAGAAAACGTGATTCATCAGATCTAGCCACCTTCTTCCATTGTTCCGTGGTCCAGTTCTGATGCTCACGTGCCCATTGTAGGCGCTTTCTGCAGAGGACAGGGGTCAGGATGACTGGTCTGCGGCTGCGCAGCCCCATATGCAACAAACTGAAATGCACTGTGTGTTCTGAAACCTTTCTATCAGTACCCGCATTTACTTTTTTAGCAATTTCTGCGACAGTAGCTCATCCGTGGGTTTGGACCACACAGGCCAGCCTTCGCTCCCCATGTGCATCAATGAGCCTTGGCCATGTCCCTGTCGCCAGTTCACCGCTTTTCCTTCCTTGGACCACATTGGATCCTTACGCTTGTCAATATTTCCTGCTTTTAACACATCAACTGTCGGGACAGAATGTTTACTTGTGGCCTAAAACTCCCACCCCCACTGACAGGTTCTATGATTAAAGATTATTGGTGTTATTCACCTCATCTGTCTGTGGTCATAATGTTATGGCTAATTGTTGTTCACTCTGATTTTCTTTTTTTTTTACAAATTTAAGGCACCTAGCTATATCGGAACTGAAAACCGCTCCAAAAATTTTGCTGGGCATCATTGACACAATTTTGTGCCTGCAATGATGAGGATGTGCTGTGAGTAACACCACTGCCGTAGTCTGGGGCTCTCTGTGCTCTTCTAATTCAATGTAATAATAATTTCCTGTGTTTTTCCTCACACTCCTCTCACTCATACTCTGATTTTTACATGTAAATCTACTTCTCAGCCAGTCTGTTCTGCAAAGGCCTGGAGTGAGCCCAATTCAGTGTGCTGTTTAGAAGCATGTGACCTTGGCCTCAGCAGGAGGAGAGCATGACATGAATGAGCTATAGAGAGATGGTTAGATGTTTTCCCTAGGAGACAATGCATCCTAGCATGGACTTCGCCAGTGGCGATGCATCAGCCATTTTTATGTAGTTTTTTTAGCCAGACTTTTTTAGCGGCTTCTTTCTGATGTCCCAGTTGGTCCAATCAGGTCATAAGTAGGAATCAATAATTATTATTTTTTTTTAAATGGTCCTTGTTGGAAAATATGCTGTTATAGCATGGAACCAGAGATTTGTCCTCATTCTGTCTATGGACCCAGCCCAGAGTTATGAACTTAGGCACCTGATGGGAGAAAGACTGACACAAGGAGGGAATAACCAAAACTTGTTCAAAACGAACTGGTTATTTATTTTCTGTTGCAAAACATTTTGCTACTGTTTGTCCTAATGCATACAGTTTTTCCCCAGAGATGAGCTGAGAATCCAGATGAGACGCACAATCTACACACTTGATAATCTATTAGATTCCCAAAATTGCATTTACAATCCAGATGTATCCAAACATCAAAGGTAAATGTGTACTTGGATGCTCAAAGATACAGGAAGTACTCTTCCCCAAAAAGTGATTGCCCTTGATATCTGAATGGAGCAGTAAACGGCTTTGCTTTTGTAATTTGGCAGGAATCTGGAGGCAAAACACTGCAGTTGCACACAGCATTACTGTAAATATTCTCTCGCTTTCTCAACCCCCTTCACAATTTTTGCCGTACCACTTTAGCGGAGCTGGCTAAGAAGAGTGAATGTCTTTTACTGAGTGAGTGAATGAGTGACTGACTGAGTACTCCTTGTTAAATAGCGTAGTGGTAAGTGAAGCGGACCTGCTGTCCCACAAAATTCTCCTAGCCCTGTTAACGAAACCTATTTAGCCTGGTGGAGGAATAGAAAAAACAGTGAGTCAGATGACAGAGAAAATTACATAATAACGCCATTTGCTAACACCAATTTTTTTTCATATTTTTCCTATCATTTCAGCGTTGATTGTCACTCTAACCAACTCAACCCTGTTACTCATATTTTCAGAATGAGAACAATTTATTTAGAAGTTTTCTGGTTTTGCCGGGCTACGTAAGTGGAGCCGGGAGAGTGAATGTCTCTTACTGATGAGTGACAGTGTGACTGACTACTCCCCACCGCCCTCCCACCCCTTATTAAATAGCGCAGTGGTTAGAGAAGCGGACCTGTAAACTCTAGGTCCCGCATTCGTATTTTACATGCAATGCGAGGTACGCATTAGGAATTATTCCATAAAGACAATCTTTGCTTGCAAAAACCTTCATTATCTACATTTTAGTCAGTCTGAAATGAAACAGTTTACGGTTAGATTGCGACTGGTAGATTTTCAAAGTATGCATCCGTGCATGTGTTTTGGGTCAGGATAGACACACATTTGCTGGCTACAACATACAGTTGTTAAGCCTTAACTATATACAGTTTTATTGGGACTTTTCTGGCATGCTTCAGTCTTGCTCAAGTCTTATGAATATTCCTAGGCAGATGGTAGATACTAGTAAGCCTATTACTGGCTAATAAGCTGTTAAAACGGCCAGTGGCAAAAGCCAAACAGTTCATAGATGCTGTGATGGAGGAACATTTTATAAGAAACATTAGTCAGTTTAACACTGCTCAATGGTTTTTAGCGACTGCTGAAACGTGCAATGCCATGGCGTAGTGGTTACAGAGAGTGCCTTTCATGTGGAAGACCTAAGGTTGAATCTTGTGAAAGCAAGGACATTTATGCATTTTATTTGTGGGCCACAATAAAAATATGTTATACAGTGGATATAAAAAGTCTACACACCCCTGTTAAAATGCAAGGTTTTTGTGATGAAAAAAATTAGACAAAGATAAATCATGTCACAACTTCTTCCACCTTTAAAGTAATCTATAATGTGAACAATTCAATTGAAAAATAATCTGAAATCTTTGAATAAACGTGGTTGCTTAAGTGTGCACATCCTTAAACTAATACTTTGTTGAATCACCTTTTGATTTTATTACAGCACCCAGTCTTTTTGGGTAGGAGTCTATTAGCATGGCACATATTGGCGTGGCAATATTTGCCCACTCTTTGCAAGAAAAAAGCACTCCCAATCTGTCAGATTGCAAGGACGTCTCCTGTGCACAGTCCTCTTTGGATCACCCCGCAGATGTTCAATTGGATTCCGATCGGGGCTCTGGCTGGGCCATTCCAAAACGTAAACTTTCTTCTGGTGAAGCCGTGCTTTTGTGGATTTGGATGTGTGCTTTGGGATGTTGTTGTACTGAAAGGTGAAATTCATCTTCAGCTTTCTAAAGGACGCCTGAAGGTTTTGTGCCATAATTGGCAGGTATTTGGAATTGTTCTTAATTCCCTCCACCCTGACTAAGGACCTGGTTCCAGTTAAAGAAAAACAGCCCCAAACATGATGCTGCCACCGCCATGCTTCACTGTGGGTAAGGTGTTGTTTGGGTGATGTGCAGTGTTGTTTTTGCCCCAAACATACCTGGGAATTATGGCCCTTGGTTTCATCAGACCATAACACATTTTCTCACATGCTTTTGGGTGAGTTTCGGGAGAGTTTGTTTTTGCAAACTCCAGCCAGACTTGGATGTTTTTCTTTGTGAGAAAAGGCTTGCCACCCTACCCCATAGCCCATTCGTACGAAGAATACGGGAGATTGTTGTCACATGTAGCACACAGCCAGTACTTGCCAGACATTCCTGCAGCTACTTTAATGTTGCTGTAGGCCTCTTGGAAGAATCCCTGCCCAGTTTTCTTATCTTTTCATATATTTTGGAGGGACGTCCAGTTCTTGGTAATGTCTCTGTTGTGCTATATTTTCTCCACTTGATGATGACTGTCTTCACTGTGTTCCATGGTAAATCTAATGCTTTGGAAATTCTCTTTTACCCTTCTCCTGATCTTTCAACAATGAGATCCCTCTGATGCTTTGGAAGCTCTCTGCGGACCATGGCTTTTGCTCTGAGAAAATGTCAGGAAAATCCTACTAGAACAGATGTAAACAGAAAGTGTGTAATCCCTATATATATGTGGACGCAGTCCAAAAAATTATTTAGTTAAGGACCCAATGTACAGTGGATATAACAAGTCTACACACGCCTGTTAACCTTCTACTAAAACATCTGAACTTTATTTGTGATAAATCAGAGTCACTTTAAATGATGGCAGGTGTGCAATGACCCATGAGTTTGAATGTGATTGGTAAATTTTGAACACATCCACATGCCCAGTTATCAGAGGGTATGCACACTTATACAACCAGGTTATTGTAAGGCCATACAGTTCATAGACGCTATTTGTGGTGGAGGTAAACTTAGTAAGACACGTTGGTCAATTTATCTGTATCAATATCATTTACGAATGGACAATTTGCTGTTGCAACTGCCAGTGGCAAAATAGGATTTGTTCAGGGTAGCCAGAAGAGGCTATACTGACACCTGTCTAATGTACAGCTCTTTGGTGTCGTGGTTAATCACATAGCCTTCCATGTGGATGACCCAGGTTTGAATCCCTAGAGGGCAATACTTTCTATTGTGGGCCGGCTGAACTTGACTTGCCTGGTTTCTTGTGTTTCAGAACCCAATTGGTTTTTTAACGGAGTGTTGGTTTTCTCACTAATAATGGAAATCGTCATGACATTCGGTGTAGGTTAATATAATCTAAAATTTAGTGATGGCATGGGGAGTGAGCTGGCCCTCTAACACACACACTATGGAACCATTCAGCTCATCATCATTAAATTTACAAATTGTTCTGTAATGAGTGATGGTGTGGTATCAATTCGCAATGTTCCCTGTACATTTTCAAACAAACTATTTTCCTGAAGGGCTGATTTCAGGATTGTTTTTTGCAAGGTTTGTCTTTGCCTGAAGTGTCTGTTAATCCAAAGCTTCTGTCTGATTCTACAGAAAGATTCAGTAGTGTTATGTGACTGAGTTTGTCATGTTGTGACTATATGAAAAGCCAGTTTAAGCATGGTTTTACAAATTTAACTAACATGTTTGTGCTACTATTATCATTAACATTTCTAAAATAAGCGATGTTCGTCAGTATCCTCATTTAGTCTGTTTCTTAAAAGTGTAAATGTGTCTGTTTCTGTCTTCTACAGGGACGATGCATGTGTCTCTAGCTGAAGCTCTTGAGGTGCGAGGTGGTCCACTTCAGGAGGAAGAGGTTTGGGCCGTCCTTAGTCAGAGTGCTGAGAGCCTCCAGGAGCTGTTCCGCAGAGGTACACAAACTCTCCCGCGCTCTCGCTCTGTCTCCCGCGCTCTCGCTCTGTCTCCCGCGCTCTCGCTCTGTCTCCCGCGCTCTCGCTCTGTCTCCCGCGCTCTCGCTCTGTCTCCCGCGCTCTCGCTCTGTCTCCCGCGCTCTCGCTCTGTCTCCCGCGCTCTCGCTCTGTCTCCCGCGCTCTCGCTCTGTCTCCCGCGCTCTCGCTCT
>JACXGJ010005928.1:0-36728 GCA_016801105.1 Esox niger | reverse complement strand
GTGGTGTAATGGTGTGGGGGATGTTTTCTTGGCACACTTTAGGCCCCTTAGTGCCAATTGGGCATCGTTTAAATGCCACGGCCTACCTGAGCATTGTTTCTGACCATGTCCATCCCTTTATGGCCACCATGTACCCATCCTCTGATGGCTACTTCCAGCAGGATAATGCACCATGTCACAAAGCTCGAATCATTTCAGATTGGTTTCTTGAACATGACAATGAGTTCACTGTACTAAAATGGCCCCCAGAGTCACCAGATCTCAACCCAATAGAGCATCTTTGGGATGTGGTGGAACGGGAGCTTCGTGCCCTGGATGTGCATCCCACAAATCTCCATCAACTGCAAGATGCTATTCAATCAATATGGGCCAACATTTCTAAAGAATGCTTTCAGCACCTTGTTGAATCAATGCCACGTAGAATTAAGGCAGTTCTGAAGGCGAAATGGGGTGAAACACAGTATTAGTATGGTGCTCCTAATAATCCTTTAGGTGAGTGTATATTCTTACAACCTACTGAAGATAGTACCTAAAAAAGGTTCAAGCAATGTACCCGTATAAACTGTAGACAATGTTGTGTGGTAGGCTGCTATTAATTTGAGTGTGTGTGTGTGTGTTTGTGTGTTTGTGTGTTTGTGGTATATAATTAGAAATACTTTTCTGAACTCACTCTCCTGGTGGAAGGCCCATGCTATTCTTCTGTTTGCATCGCAAACTTGCTTATCAGACCGAACATATGTTTACTTGTATACACATTGTTTTTGTTTTCCTAGGTACTAGATTAAGCAAAATGTTTACTGGCTAAATGTTGCTAATGGTATGACTTCATGGCACTGACACTGACACCTGACCTCCCACTTTGTATAGCTTAATCGATTATAATTAATCCATTATATAAATCCAAAGCCATCCATGGGTATTTAGGAAAGGGAATCTTTTAGGTACAGTAGTGTGCCACAACAACATAACTGACAATTTTTTACTGTCAATTCTGTTTTGACTTGTGATGTGATTTCATTAGGGACAAATCCAAACTTGCTATACTTTGGGAGGTGTTTTTTTTTTTTGCACAATCCTTACCCTGAATAATGCTCTGTTTAAAGCTGATTGTTTTTTCATGCCAAACCCAAAGTGCCTTCCATCAATCAAAAGTATGTTGTCCTCTTTTTGGCCAGACAGAATGATCTTCATGGCCTACACATACTGTGATAGAGGGGCACTATTTTGCACCATCAGATAACCTCATCTCTGGTAGAGATTC
Source organism: Esox niger (assembly GCA_016801105.1). Classification (NCBI taxonomy): domain Eukaryota; kingdom Metazoa; phylum Chordata; class Actinopteri; order Esociformes; family Esocidae; genus Esox; species Esox niger. Next base: position 35,467 of record JACXGJ010005928.1, on the reverse strand, counting down.
AGACATAATTTTCCTTGGCACAAAAAAACCCGTGCCACTGCTTGGATTGTCTCTACTGACTTCATTCATGAGCATTTAAATGTCAAAAACTTAGTTTATATCAATTGTTTATAAGTTGAATAAATTATTGAAATGTAATCGAACATACTTGTCAAAAGGACATCTGTTCCCAGTTTTCCCAGTGGGTAGGGTCTGTTTTCTTATATATCTCAATATCAACCATATCAATCAATAAGAAAATATTTAGAAATAATTATTTATATTATATTTCCCGGTTTGTATATGCATTTAACTAATTAACAGTGATATGTTGATTATCTAGTGTATCAATTTACTCAAATTTCAATACAATACAGGATGTATTTGCTGTAAAGCCCCTGCATGGTCAGAATTCATGACAGCTGACAGCCAAAGCCCGTTCCACATAAGCAGATTCCCTCAATGTAACTGTTCAAACTCATGGTATATTTGTCATGTGTGATCATTCTGATATGGGAATGTGAACCGTGCGGATGGAAGCATTTTCATTCACAGTGCCATCGATGCAAATGCAAAGAGTTGGCCTCATCAATAAGCCACTAATGCTCTAAATGGGAATCTGCTCTGCTGGCGTGAAACTGCGTTTTAACTGAGGAATAGCAATCTATGGGAATGGAATTACTGATTGAATTGGAGTGCCTTGTCTCGAATGTTGATATATGATATCCACCATGAGGATATTTCTATGCCTGCTTAGTTTTTAGTCATGCCAGGGAAGAGGAACTCAGCTTAGTGTGGTAGAAAAAAGGACATACTAATGGAGAGTTTCCAATTAGGAAGTTCTGGATTTACATTTCTTGGCAGTATTACTGAGTGTGCTGCTGTAGCCATAATCATCTGTACATCAACATTAGATCATGTCTAATGTCCTTAAGGAATTTACATAACCTTTTAATAACAGTAATTTAGAATCTTGTAGATGACAGTAACTGTATTGTTGTATTATACAAGGCTAATCTGAAAAAGAGACATTGGTCCCAGCAATGAATGTTTCTTTGTCAAATATAGAGTGCAGTATTTACTTTGACAAGTATTTGGAAAATGAAAAAAACTTTGTTGCTTTGGCTCTGTCCTCTGACAAAGTATACGATGAAGATGTGGTTGAATAAAGTTCGAAATTCTGGTAACGTGACCCTTCAATGGTTAAAGGACCCTCAAGTGGATTGTATCATGTTTGAGAAATTTTCTAGGTCAGCAAGATTTGTTTCATAAATAATTGGCTAGAAGGAGTATGGGAATGGGCGCACTAAACAACACACTTTAGTATGTCAGAATGTGTACGGAAAGGGGTGCCCGGTCTGAAAAATATATGTAGTCATGTTTTGTTTTGTCTTACAAAGCCCCAATGTTATACTGATCACACTGGAAGTAGTTTTGTGTGTAGATGTGTTTGTTCCTGTTTGATAAAGCAATTGAATGTATTTAAACAATGATCATGTTAGCAGATACAGTGGGGCAAAAAAGTATTTAGTCAGCCATCAATTGTACAAGTTCTCCCACTTAAAAAGATGAGCGAGGCCTGTAATTTTCATCATAGGTACATTTCAACTATGAGAGACAAAATGAGAAAAAGCATCCAGAGAATTTTTATGAATTTATTGGTAAATTCCTCGGTAAAATAAGTATTCAGTCACCTACAAACAAGCAAGATGTCTGGCTCTCACAGACCTGTAACTTCTTTAAGAGGCTCCTCTGTCCTCCACTCGTTACCTGTATTAATTGCACCTGTTTGAACTTGTTATCAGTACAAAAGACACAACCTCAAACAGTCACAATCCAAACTCCACTATGGCCAAGACCAAAGAGCTGTCAAAGGACACCAGAAACTAAATTGGAGACCTGCACCAGGCTGGGAAGACTGAGTCTGCCATAGGTAAGCAGCTTGGTGTGAAGAAATCAACTGTGGGAGCAATTATAAGAAAATGGAAGACATACAATCAATCAATCAATCAATCAAATGTATTTTATAAAGCCCTTTTTAAATCAGCAGTTGTCTCAAAGTGCTTTCACAAAACACCCGGCCTTACAAGACCACTGATAATCTTCCTCGATCGGGGGCTCTGCTCAAGATCTCACCCCGTGGGGTTAAATTGATTACAAGAACGGTGAGCAAAAATCCCAGAACCACACGGGGGGACCTAGTGAATGACCTGCAGAGAGCTGGGACCAAAGTAACAAAGGCTACCATCAGTAACACACTACGCCGCCAGGGACTCAAATCCTGCAGTGCCAGATATGTCCTCCTGCTTAAGCCAGTACAAGTCCAGGCCCGTCTGAGGTTTGCTAGAGAGCATTTGGATGATCCAGAAGAGGATTGGGAGAATGTCATATGGTCAGATGAAACCAAAATATAACTATTTGGTAAAAACTCAACTCATCGTGTTTGGAAGAGAAAGAATGCTGAGTTGCATCCAAAGAACACCATACCTACTGTGAAGCATGGGGGTGGAAACATCATGCTTTGGGGCTGTTTTTCTGCTAAGGGACCAGGATGACTGATCTGTGTAAAGGAAAGAATTAATGGGGACATGTATCGTGAGATTTTGAGTGAAAACCTCCTCCCATCAGCAAGGGCATTGAAGATGAAGCGTGGCTGGGTCTTTCAGCATGACAATGATCCCAAACACACTGCCCGGGCAACAAAGGAGTGGCTTCGTAAGTAGCATTTCAAAGTCCTGGAGTGGCCTAGCCAGTCACCAGATCTCAACTCCATAGAAAATCTTTGGAGGGAGTTGAAAGTCTGTGTTGCCCAGCGACAGCCCCAAAACATCACTGCTCTAGAGGAGAGCTGCATGGAGGAATGGGCCAAAATACCAGCAACAGTGTGTGAAAACCTTGTGAAGACTTACAGAAAACGTTTGACCTCTGTCATTGCCAACAAAGGGTATATAAAAAAGTATTGAGATTAACTTTTGTTATTGACCAAATACTTATTTACCACCATAATTTACCTATAAATTCATAAAAATGTGATTTTCTGGATTTTTTTTTCTCATTTTGTATCTCATAGTTGAAGTGTGCCTATGTTGATAATTTGTTGCTGAATAAATTATTTCAATTTTCTTTTTTGCCCCACTGTATACTAATGCATTTACCAGGTTTCAAAATGTTCCATAATCTAAAACACTACTACTCTGGAGGGGCGGGTCTTCCTGCTCTTGCCTAGACCTCTCCCATTATACTGAAGAAGATTTTGAACAAAGGGAGCTCTCTGTTAATTCTCCAGTTATGCTAACCCAAGATGGATTTTTTGCAATCAATGGGATGGTGGACAGGTCTTGGAGGTGTCAATGCTTGCGTGACTGATGACCACACATTGTGTCAAAGACAACAACATTTCCAGTGAACATCAATTGGAAAACAGCCAATGCCAGTAGCAGGTGGAAAAAAGCTAAAGTAAATAATTCAATTGTCTAATTACTAAATAAACATCACAGTCACATAGATCCTGCTCCGCTGGGCAAAAACTGTTAAATAGGACAGATTTTTGGGCTAGTGTGTAATTACTGTACTAAGCCAGGGACAGAACGATGAATGTCGTTGTTGTTATAAAAAGTGATATCTACTATTAAATGTTTGTTAAAGTTTTTGCAGGTTTGGATCAATAAATATCCCAGACAGATTGTTTTCTGTGGATAGGGGGTTCGGCCTTTGGAATCTATTACAGAATCTGCCAGTTATTTTTATATTTGATTCTATTTCTATTTCCGTATTCTATGTAAAGCACATTGAATTGCCTATTTGATGTTTTATTCTAGTTTTTTGTTTTTATTCTATTGCATTTTTATTTAAAATAAAATATTTGTAAAGCACATTGAATTGCTTCAATCGTTCTACATAAATAAACTTGTTTGCCATGCTAACAGTACTTACTTAATACATTAAGGAACTGAGTGGTGGTGAAATGCTCCTTGAACACTAACCTTGACCAAGTAACCTTAACCCCTAATACTTCATCCAAACCACGATAAATAACAATAACCAATTTTCCCAGACACTTCCCATAACGTACACATTTCTCACTTTTACTCCACAGATTGAAGTGTACTTCCCTTGAACAAACGTCAGATGCTGAGGTGAGACCGTGAGATCAAATTGCGCACACAAACACACACCTGCAGGCACAAACTCTATCGTGCACCTCTTTCCTAATTCACTAATCACATTCAAGTCCTCAGAGCATGCATGAAATAATCACGTTGTAGGCCAGCATGTCACTGGCACAATTACACCTGTCCTCTCCAGCCAAGTCCCCCAGTCCCTAGCTATCACTGGTTGCTAGGACCAACAAGGCAGGATGTATTGTTTGCATACAACAAGATATTACAATGAAAGTGTAAATTGCTCAGTGAGAATGGGGAGGATGTCTCCTGTGTACATTTTCTTTCTCTAGTCCCTTCTTTTAATCTGTATTGATTATTCTGTTGTCGAGGATAATGTGCCAATGTGGGCTGCCACTGGCAGCTGCACTAAAGATGAGTTTCTTCAGTGAGTGAAAGGTTTGTATAAATTTAAACAAAAATGACTGAATCCATAACCAGGCCTTAGAATATTCTAAGTAGGCCTTCTACACGTAGGTTCTTGGAGGTTTAAGTTCAGATTTATTTGTCTTTACACATTAACAAAAGCATTATTGGCAATGAAAGGCTTGGTTTCTTAAAGCTTCCTAATCAGTGGATGCATAAATAATACAAATGGAATAAAATATGTAATAAAAATGCAAATATAAGAAATGATTTAAGTAAGAAATTAAAATATGTAAATGGTTAGTCCACTGCATGAAAAGGTAAATATTTGAAAACAAAGCATACTGTACACATTTGGGGTAGAAAAGAGTTTGAAGCCCAGAGCTATCTCTACAAGCTTTAATATTCATGTGGTTACAAAAAGTAAAGGTTCATGCTGGATTGTTGAGGAGAGGGGTGTCAAAGATATTGTGCCCTGTGGCGAATTTGACCACATTTGGTCTTTCATGAGTTCTATAGGGCTGCAAAAGACATTTGAACCCGTAAAGGTCCTTCAAAGGATAATTTGATGAACCATTATAAGGCTTTATATAAGATCCTCCAGGAAAGAAATATGACATACAATACAGCAGTGGTTCCCAACATTTTCAATTCCAGGCAAGCACAGTCAAAATCTTTGTCTGACATTTGACATTAAATGTGTTACCACTGAACATAAAAGATGAAAGCCTATTATTTATTATTATTATTAAAAATGTGTATTATGGAATGTAAAAAATGATAGTGTATAGTAATTCCAACTGTCATTATTTTGTGAAGAAAAAAGTGTATGTTACCTTCATGATTTTTACAACGCTAAAAATGCAGACCAGCTGGACTACCACATGGCCCGCAGGTTGAAAATCACTGCTCTAGAGTGTAATGTATACTGAACTGTAAACAGACTATTTCATTTTTTGCCATCAAAGCTTCAGTCTTCTATCACAACTTCAGTCTCTCCTGGTAAGAATAATTCCCTCAGTATATGTACTTCTGAAAGGCCACTCAAAAGCTTATGCATTGATGAGAGAAAAGAAGCCCCTCTAATTTCAGGCTTTGCATGTTTTTCCGTGTTAATGTCTTCCTCTAAAATATCTGTAGTCTGTAAAACTCTTTGTAATTTTCAACATTAAAACAGCACCTTCCATCTGTAATTCAATTACTGTTACATTGAAATATTTATGGAGTTTGTGAATAGTTTTCATCGAAAGTGTTTATTGGCACAACTCTTGGAACAAACAATAGCTTCTGATGAGGTTTTTTCATATGTAGCCTGTCACATGTCAAAATATTCCTCAGTGAGATGACATCTCACTGTCTTACCACAATCAGTTTAAAGCTCAGTAATATACGTTTTATGTTATTAATTGAACTGTAAGGGCACCAGACTTGTATTTCCTGGACTGTTACTTTACACTTTTTATTATGGATTTCTGCCAATATAATTAGTGTGAACTATTTCTCCCTCTGGCTGGCTTCAATCACTTTTACAGGGATATAAAAAAATGGTGGATCTTGCAAACTTAAGTGTTTTGAAGTTGTGGGTGTCTATAGCCATGAATTAAAAGGTATTCATTTCAAGCCTTTCCAATTTTCACAATTATAGCTTGTTTCATTTTCATAGATTCTTAAAAACAAAACCATGCTGGAACTACAGGTTTGATATTGAAAACAAAGGCATGAGGAGAACACTGGACAGTGCTGTATTGTGCTGTAATGTGGTTAAAAGAACAAAGGCATATAATGACAGGCACTCTACTAAATTTAAGAATTCTACATATTCTGAAATAAATACCAATTCAAAAGGCATAGTAAAAGCAGCTTATTAACAGCAGCTTAGAAATGGCGCTGTTATTTCTCCGACTGCGAAGCTCAGAAGTGGCTTCTTGAACTTTATTTTGCGTGTAACTAGAAAGATCTGTCTCTGAAAGGACAAGAGAAAGAAATGAGCAGTGTGTGGTGGCGGACAGGGGACCTAACAAACAGCGGCTGATAGAGATTTACTCTGATGGTAATTCAAGTTATTAAAAAGCGAGCACTTCTTTTTGTCAGGTTTCGCCCCCTCTCAGCTCTTTCTCTCATCCAAGCAAGCAAGTGACATTATCTCCTCTCACTTCCCACTGACATTTTCATATTTGGATCATGTCATGGACTCTGTTTAGCTGTAGTGCTCTTGATGCATAACAGTTGTGTGCTGCCTGTTGGTCTAAACAGCTGTTATAACAAGTCAGTGCTGTGTTGGCTAGTGCTGGGGCTCTCAATAGACATGATGTTTTTAAAGCCGGGAAGGGAAAGAGGAGTGGGGGCTGCAACAATACCCCCCACCTCCCACCCCATGCTAGTTCTTAGCAGTGCAGTACAGCTGTGCGGGAACAGTTGTCTGCCCGTGTTGCTTTCAAAGCCTCTGCAGTTGTTCCCGTTGGCAGTTCTGGGAGTGAGGGATAGGATTGATTTTCTTTGTGTGTGTGTGTGTGTGTGTTTGTGAAAGTATCTTGTTTCGTTTTGTAATTCAAATATAATGTATATATATAGCACCTCTTATTCTGATTTATAATAGATCGGAGCTAGACATTAAGACCTAGATTCTGGGCATTAAAATACAGTAACTCACTACAAGAGACTCTTGTTTAAAAAAATAGAGCAGACAGCACATTTATTACAAGATTCTTCTCAAACAACACAGAACTAGTCACAATTATATATTCTGTTTACAACTTTCATGAAAATAGCATGTTATTCCTCTAAAAAAAATATATGATAAAAATATTGTTTTCTATGAATTCCAGTTTCCTAAGTATTTTTTTAGAAGCGTTTTTTTCTCTACATAGTAGTATAAAATAAAGAGTTTGATCTCATCCCACACCGAAGTTGTTGGGAATCCCAAAGTTTAGTCATTCAGTGGTACAAGGAATCCAAAAGCATTTTCCACACAGCTTCTCGAAGTTCCCTCCACACAAAGCACTCATTGGGAAAGGCTTGTTATTGTGACCAAGTTCATCCATGGAATAGAAACTAATATAAAAAACAAAATCTGCACATAGCAACGGTAACAATTATAACTATTGTATGATATATAATATATTTAAGACCTTATTCAATGAATACATCTTCAACTACAGCAACAATCTTTTAAAAACGCTCTGAATCCTTTGCGACACTGCGGTGCTGAAACATGTTTCAAGGGGACCAAGTCATGTGATCTTAGCAAACGAAGTGTCGGTTACGTCATATTATTTTGACAAGGTCTTGAGAACCTATATCAGTCCCTAAAATAAAAGCCAATAAAAATGGCAAGATTTCAAGTGTTGATTGAAGTAGGAGACAGAAATTACAATCAGAACTATTCAGTTAATTTGGAGAAATGGAGGAAGCACAAAGAATAACAAGATTTTACACAAATTAATTTTACAAAAATTACACAAATGAACATAGAATAATGTAAATATCCCCCAGAAGTCCACCAATACAACATCAGTGTTTTATACAGCCTATACTTGTGTTTTATATTGGCACACATAGGCCAACATTATACAAAAATTGCAATTAGGAAAATATAACCATATGAATGTATAGTTATATACATTAATAATAAAGCATCTAAGCACATGTTCTGTAACATCCTTGACATTGTCATATTGTTGCATTTTTGGTTTCCGTGAAGTGATATTTCCATATGTCTATGATAACAGGCTCCAATGTGGTGCGCATTTCCAGATTTAGGAACCGTTGCACCTATCTTCTACCACACACAACGCTGCGCTTAAAATTGTACTGCTCTTTTATTAACGTTGGAAGCTAACATTTGTGATATGTTCCATGAGTAGATCTAGCGTCACTAAACTGTTCATTTATCAATTTGCTATTCAGTTGTAGAGGCCTATACCAAATGCCAGTGTATGCCATCCGTTACATCACTTTCTAGTATATAATTTTATAATTAATCACAAAAATAACAAAAGAAGCAGCAAACCGCAAACTAATGCAAACAATGAACCGTCAGGACCTGACTGAATAGAGATGCCCAGATGCCCCAGCCAGGACCTGAAAAAGGTGCTACATGGGTGTTAATCTGCATCAGTAGTTCATTTTAGAAAACCAAATGACTACTATGATTTGGACTGTATTTATTTTTGAAATACAAGTTGATCTTGTATCTCTAAATATTTGTGCAATATCACTCAGTCACTTAATGCAGAAAACATAACATAAGATTACACTGAATACACCCACAGCAAAAATGAATCACTTCAAAATACTCTTACATCCACTACTCCACTTGGTTTTTAAAAATATTGTTAGAGTGAAGCACTGAGCTTTTTGAATTAAAATATTAATCATAATAGCTAGCAACGAGCCAGACTATACACCAGAAGACATGTTCATGCATACAACTCTCTGGAGCACTTAAAATGAAATTAATAAAGCTGAATTGCCCACTGAATTCTTGTTAAAAGTTTACCAAAATCTACTTTTTGGTTTCAACAATGTAGGGTTTTGAGCAAGTAGCTTACTACTGGTATATATTTCACAATTCATTATTTAGCACAATTGTGCCCGCTATGCTTGTTCCTAAGCTCAGGACCCTGGGACTTAAAACCTGCAACTGGACTTCCTGACGGGCAGACCCTAGGGGGTGAGAATGGGCAACCTCACATCTTATGCACTGACCCGGTGTCCCCCAAGGCTGCGTTCTCAGTCCCCTCCTGTACTCCCTGTTCATGCATGTCTGCGGGGCTACACACTGCTCGAACACCATCCTTAAATGTGCGCATGACACAACCATCCTGGGTCTCATCTTCATCACTGATGACACCGCTTACAGAGAGGAGGTAGAGAACCTGGCTACCTGGTCCCAGGACGACAACCTCTCTCTCCGTCTCTGCAAGACCAAGGAGATGATCGCGGACTTCAGGAAACCCCCCCTACACATTGATGGAGCTGAAGTGAAGAGAGTCTCTTCAAGTCATCAAAGGTGACCTCACCTGGTCCAGGCAGGCAGACTCGGTGGTGAAAATGGTCCAAGAACGCCTATACTTAGGAGACTCAAGACGTTTGGCATGTCTGTAAAAACTCTCACCAACGTCTACAGGCGTACCATTGAGAGCATCCTCTCTGGCTTCATTACTGCCTGGTACAGCAGCTGCTCTGCTGTAGCCCGCAAGTCCCTCCAGAGGCTGGTGAAGTCAGAGGAGTGCATCATCGGCTGGCATCTCCCCTCCGTGCAAGGCATCCACCATATACAATGCCTGAGGAAAGCCCGGAACATCTTCAAAGGTTACAGCCACCCAGCCTATGGTCTGTTTACACTGCTGCTGACTGGTAGATGCTACTGGAGCATCGGGGTACACACTTCCAGACTCACAGATGTTTTCCCCCTTAGGCCATAAGGCTCCTCAACCAGCAACACTGATCTATGTCCATACTTCCCACATGAACATTTCAAATGCTCTGATATCTTTCTATGTACATCCAATGTTCATTTGAATATTTTGATGTGCTATTCATAGGCGTATAATACTTTTATTTGTAATATTCATTACTTCTACACAAATTGTTCATATACCCCATTCTACATACATAAAATTGCTACAAGTTTACTTTGCTATGTACAGTATATTTTTGCTATATATTCTTTTTTTTGCCATCTTTTTTATTTATATATTTCTTAATTTTTACTGTGTAGATGCCGTGTGCCACGTCACAAGAATTTCATTGTTCAGAATGACTCTGTGTTTTTTGATGCATTAGAGAAAAAAACATTGACTTTGACTAAATAAATGAAGACCCTGGTTCTGTAAATTGTTTTGTAGCACAGGCGGAAACCTGATGAATATGAAGAAGAAGATGAGGTTGGCGCTCCGACTGCCAGCACTCTCAGCTGCATCAACCAGGGCCTGACTCAATTAAAGTGATCGTTCTCTGTGGATGTCCTTGACCCTTCTTGTTGAAACCTTGGATGAAGAACACATGGCCAGTTATGGATAGATTGAAGAGATCGTGGCACAAAGCCAGAGGATGCACCCGGAGGTCTTGGGATAGCAGCTACAGTACGAGCAGCTGGCCAGATCTACAGAGGCGTGAAAAAGTGTTTGCCCACTTCTTGATTTCTTATTTGTTTGCATGTTTGTCACACTTTACTGTTTCAGATCATCAAAGAAATTGACATATGAGTCAAAGATAACACAAGTAAACAGCAAAATGCTGTTTTGAAATGAATGTTGTTATTAGTAAGGGAAAACAAAACCCAAACCCACATGGCCCTGTGTGAAAAAGTGTTGGTGCCCCCTGTTAAAACACAACTCAACTGTGTTTTATCACACCTTCAAGTTCAATTCCTCTAGCCACACCCAGGCCTGATTACTGCCACACCTGTTTGGATTTGGATTTTGTTTTCCATTACTTTCCATTACAACCTAAATTTCCAAACTGCATTTTGTGTTTACTTGTGTTATCTTTTACTAATATCTGAATTTCTTTGATGATCTGAAACATTTCTGCGTGACAAACATGCAAATAAGTAATCAGGTAGGGGGCAAACACTTTTTCACACCACTAAATATGCAATGAAATCACAAAAAAAATTGCATAGACTATGTCCCTCTTAATGCGTATTCATTTTGCTCTGACATTTTCATTTTCACTGGCATTGTAAATGCATACTTTTACACTCAATGGACATTTTATAAGCTACACCTATCTGGTATTGGGTAGGGCCCCTTTTTTGCTTCCTAAACCAACTGAATTCGTTTACAGCATGGATTCAACAAGGTGCTTGAAACAACTGAACCCCTCGACCATGTTTGCATACTTATACTGCATTGAGCTGCAGCCAACATGATTGTCTGTTTGTCTGTTTATGTTAACGAGCTGCTGTACCTAATATAGCTGCTGTACCTCAGGGGCCACTGAGTGTCAATGTATACTCTGTTCTTTAGATTGCTGGTAGAGAGTTGCTGGCACTGAAAGACAAAAGAGAAATCACAACCATTATCAGTCAATAGACCTCATATAAGTTAACATGATGCTTGGTATAGTGTGTCCAGATTAAAAGGTACACATAGAAACGTAACTATTAAATTATATTAGTCTTAGAATTCTTAGAAGAATGCTCTACAGGTGCCTGGGGAATTTCTCGAATTGCAGACACGCACACCAAACTGATTGCAGACACGCACACCCTTCTGTGAGTAAAGAACCACGTTACACCCATTTAACAACAGAACCACACAAAACCAAGATTCAGCATTTATTGTAATCAGCCAGCGTAAACAGGTAGGATTCCAAGCTAGATATAGTTATTGCTGAAGAAAACACGTTTGTGTTGTCTAATGAAAAGGTTTGCGGTTAGTTTAATCACAGCCAAGAAGCTCTTTCAAGTGAAAATGCTCAAGAAAGAGTCATGCTTAATATTCTAAATCATATACTTCCTGTGTTTCCAGCTTACTATGCTATTGTGTATGCACCTAGAGCATTCCACAGCTGTATTCACGGCTTAACCCATATTCTGTGTTTTCTAGTAATATTTATTCTTTCTTCTTTTCCTTGAATTAACAGAAGGCCTAGAGTTGATGAAGCAGTTTCTGACTGTAAATATTCTGTCTTTGGTAAGATCTGCCAAAAGATCTTCTCAGTAGCACTAGAGCTATGTGGAGGGGTATCACCCCTCACTTTACTTTTCTCATTCGTTTCCCAACTTTGTACTATCCTCTTACATATGTGGCTTTCTGTCCTCACAAACATTGATCTGTCTGACTTTCTGGTTGGATGTCCAGGTTGGTAAAAAGCATAAATGTTTCAACTATTGTTTACTGGTTGGGAGTTTGTGAGATGGATAACAATTATGGATAACCACTGTAATTTTAATAATTGCATTTTGCAGCACAAAAAAACGTTCTGATGCCTATTAATGCTTTGAGTGTTTAGGTAGACTTACTTATAAATATAAGAAGGAGATAATAACTACATTTATTTCGATTCAAAAAGCTTTCACATTCGATTGAGAATTTGATGAAAACACGCAAACCATCTTTATTTTTTAGATAACTTTATGAAGTCCTAGGCTTTCTCCCTCCCACACAACATTCTCGCAAACAGACACACACACACACACTGTGATACACTGCGTGCACTCTTGTTTTCTATCCTTGTAAGAACCCCAGAAATCCTTGGTACCCTTCCCAAAACCCTAAATGTAACCTTAAACCTGTCTGTAGCCCTAGCCCTAAATTCTAAGCTTAACCCCAATTACAAATCCTCAATAATCTAACCTTCAAGCCTAAACTTGACCTAACTCTAACACCTAAACCTAAATGTAACTTGTAATGACTTAATCCTTAAATGCAGAGAATAGTGTGCTGATGTTGCCAAGCAAAACAACATTGAAAAAAATTGGGCTAGTACACAGAGCTCCAGGACTATACCTCCTACACATGTCTCTGCAAAACATCTGACTTGGAGCTGCTCTCAGAAACTATTCAGGGTGTTGCTATAAACTATAAGCATGTGGTTGTCGCCCCCTTCTTTTGGAAGAACTGAGCATTCTCTGGCTCGGGATCAGTGAGGCATCAGCTTATTAAAAACAGACACATCAGCTAACAGCTTGTGTGTATTTGTGTCTGTCACTTGACTAGACCAACAAGTAATGTGACAGTTATCAGACAGGATTGACATGCCCACTGGTTAACAAATGAGCACACTCCTTGAACTCAGCAGGGACTTGGTAATAACTCATTAACATGTGCTCACCACAGGGAATGTTACTGGGCTCACATGCTCTGCCCCCTCTGTGGTTCGGGAATTAAATGATTAACGTTTCACCACGGCCATTTTGGTACCTATCAGTGGCGACTTTTGATTGGCTGTGTATTAAGGGATGCTCTAGACAAATTGGCACAGAATATTTTTCAACAGACATGCATTGCTGCAGCAGGCTATACATGCATTGCAAGCTATCAGGGCGGTGTGGCTTGTGCCTGGAATGACAGCTGGAATGTCATTCATTGTTTGGTTGCAGCTGTAAAAATAAATTCCAGGAGGCTTGATCGGAGAATCTGTAGTCTTCAGAGGAAGCCGATACTTTATGTATATTTTGGCCCAGACATCACTGATTGTACTTTAGAAAAGCCCTTTGTGGCCTTGTCCGTTTGGCGTTTAAGTACCTGGTGGAGGTAGGAAGGATTGCTTCTATTTCAATTTAGATGATAAGCCATGCACAGCAACCTCACTTAAATTCAATATTGTTTTGTGTGTAGTCAGGTTATATACCTGTACCGAAGAGGTGTCAGCTGAGGAGGTCTAGATTTATCTGTTTGATATATATAAACCCTCTTTCTTTATTAACACTTTATCACTCTGGGCTGTGCCCAGATCGACCCTTATCAGGCATCAATCACAACATACCCAAATGCCCCATCTCTGTCTCTGGGATTAGAGTGCAGAGAGAGTTAGAGAGTTCAGGGAATACATTTATCTCTGATTTATGAAGTAAATGAAAGGGTAACTTAGTGTCTGTCTGTTCAGTCCATCGCTGTTTGGGTCCTGTTTTTAGTGATCATAAATCCAGTAGCAGACAAATTGTTATTCCATTTCGTTTTTGTTGATAATTCCAGAGGAGGCTATTCCAACAGTGAGATTTATCGATAGATCATTGTGTTTAAATCTCCTGCTTTAGAAAAGACCATGGGGTTTGATCACATTAAATCTTGTGCTTTTACAGTGGAGGTTTAATGTCCAACCTGTTGCTAAATAGGCATGCCAGTCCATTCATTTGATTTTGTTGACTAACAAGCAGTGGATTATTATAGATCCTACTGAAGCAAAAGGATTATGAATACGGCCTACAGTCAACAGATTTCCCTCACAATTTCATATTCAAATTCCATTTACTTTGTTACAGTGGTATGATTAGCAATACAATTGAATAAATACAAATTGGCTACATAGACTCCAGTACTGAGGAGATGTGCAGGGACTACATGGTCACTAAGGTGTATGTACATTTACGTAGGGGCAGCAAGAGACAGATAATAAACAGTTGCAGCTATATCTGTGTTGAGGGTGAAGTGTGCATGTGTTTGTAGCGTTAGTATGTGCATGTGGGCAATTTCTCAATAATTACATTTGTATGGAACTATTATGTTAATGTCACACCCCGCCTCCGCGATCGCGTGGAGGCGGGTCCGCGTGTCGCTGAGACATGATCACTCTGGCTCATCATCCACCCCTGCACCTGTTCCCAATCGGCATACAAACACACCTGCACCCAATCCACAATCACACACCTGTTTCCACTCACCTCCTCCCCTGCAGTATAACTACAGTCCACTGTCGTCTCTTCCCTGCCGGATCATGGTTTATGGTTGCATGCCTTTTCTCGCGATTCACACTCCTACGTACAGACTTCCCGTGTATCGACCTCCTGCCTGTCCCCGACGATTCTGCCTGCTCCCTGCCTGTACGTTAATTGCCCGACAGTGTTCCGACCTCTCGCCAGTCTCACACTACTCTGCCTGCTCCCTGCCTGTACTACAGTCGCCCGCTCGTGAATCGACCTTCTGCCTGTCCCCGACTACTCTGTCTGCCACCCTCTGCGCTTGTGTCCCTACCAGCAGCCCTGACAGTATGATCCGGCCAGACACAGACCCAGTGGAGCTGGATGCTCTACGCCAGGCAGTCGTGTCCCAAGGGGTCGAGTTTTGCCAGCAGCAGACCGCGCTGCTGGATATCATCGGCAACCTCCACACACTCTCGGGATGCGTCGCAGCTATTAAGGACAAGTTGCCAGCCTCACTCGCGCCCAAACCGGCACCCTCCCGGGAACGCGAACCCTGGGTTCCCACTCCCGAGAGTTACGACGGAGGCCTGGGGCTGTGTTATTCCTTCTTGCTACAATGCAGCCTTGGTTTTATACAGCAGCCCCGAACCTACACCACAGACGGCTCACGGATCGCCTACCTGGTCGGCTTGCTACGCGGTTCCGCCCTGGAATGGGCCTCTGCGCTTTTGGAGCGACAGGATCCTACGCCTCCTTTACGGATGAGATGCGCAGGCTGTTCGATCACCCGATCCGTGGGAGGGATGCCTCTGCGGAGCGCTCCCGTCATCTCTCCACGGACCAGGTGATCTCAGAGGACGCTCCCCTCCTCACGGACCAGCTACTGCCCTGACCTCGGAGAATGAGCCGACACGCCTGGGTCGTGTTCAGCTAGACGGGACAGAACACTCGTCTAACCCAGTAAAGGAGCTCTCCTGTTCACCCAACCTGACCCTGCACGTCAGTTCGTGGTCGAGGTGGACACCTCTGACTCTGGGATCGGAGCAGTACTGTCCCAAGGAGCTCTCCTGTTCGCGGGTTCCCTTTTACGCGACCATCTGCCATAACGGACAGCGCCTCAAGATTCAGGTCCTGATCGACCCAGACGGAACCTGTAAGAATACTGCTGTCTGGAAACCACTCAGAGTCAATCTGCTTCATCGTAACCAGCTCCCCCCATATACCGCTGGTTTTGGGTCGATTGTGGCGGCAGGACGCATCGTCAAGTGGTGTTCTGCTTGCCATGCCAACTGCTTGCGCGCGGCCTGTTCCCAGACCACGCATACCCTAAGCCCCGTCTATCACGACATAGGGGAGGTATTTATTAAACAGGGCGCACTCTCATTACCACCACATAGGCCCTACAACTGTGTTATCGAGCTGCTTCCCGGTTCCACCTTCCCTAGGAGTCGCATTTATAGCCTCTCCAAGCCCGAGAGGGAGGCGATGGAGAAATACATTAGGGATTCTCTAGACTCGGGCTGCATCCGTCCATCCTCCTCTCCTCTGGTGGCAGGATTCTTTTTTGTTGGAAAGAAGGACGGCACTCTCCGTCCCTGCATAGATTACCGGGGGCTGAACAGCATTACCATTAAGAATAAATACCCCCTTCCTCTTATGAATTCCGCGTTCGACTCCCTCCAGGGCGCCACGATCTTCAGTAAGCTAGATCTCAGCAACGCCTACCACTTAGTGAGGATCAGGGAGGGGGATGAATGGTTGATGGTATTCAATACGCCTATGACGCATTTTGAGTACACGGTAATGCCGTTCGGTCTGACTAACACCCCAACATTGATAAAACGTTGAAAAAACACCCCAGCGTTTTTTCAACGTTTTATCGATGTGGTACTGGGAGACATGATCGGCCGTTTTACCTTTGTTTACTTGGACGAAATCCCTGTCTTCTCCCGGGACCCAAAGGAGCATGTCCAGCACGTCCGGCAGGTCCTTCTCCGTCTGCTGGAGAATCAATTGTCTGTGAAGGCCGGGAAATGCGAATTTCACGCCTCGACCGTATCCTTCTTGGGGTACATTGTCTCGGAGGGACAAGTGAGAATGGACCCGTCCAAGATGGAGGCGGTCCTGTGGTGGCCGAGACCGGGCTCAAGGAAGGAGCTGCAGCCGTTTTTGGGCTTTGCCAACTTTTATCGAAGGTTCATTCGTAACTACAGCTGGGTCGCGTCTCCCCTGAATGCCCTCACCTCCTGCGTAAGACCCTTCACCTGGACCCCCGAAGCAGAGGAGGCATTCCGCGACCTAAAGGCTTGGTTCACTTCCGCCCCTGTCCTCACCCAACCTGACCCTGCACGTCAGTTCGTGGTCGAGGTGGACACCTCTGACTCTGGGATCGGAGCAGTACTGTCCCAACGCAGTGCAGAGGATGGGAAACTCCACCCCTGCGCGTTCCTATCCCGCCGTCTATCCTCTGCTGAGGCGAATTACGATGTTGGGAATCGCGAACTCCTGTCTGTCAAAGTTGCTCTGGAGGAATTGCGCCACTGGCTCGAGGGGGCTGACCAGCCATTTCTCGTTTGGACGGATCATAAGAACCTGGAATATATCCGGTCCGCCAAACGCTTAAACCCTCGCCAGGCCAGATGGGCACTTTTCTTTGGACGTTTTGATTGTACCCTCACCTACAGGCCAGGTTCACGCAATGGAAAACCTGATGCCCTGTCCCATGTTTTCTTGAAGGAGGGGGACCCGTGCGCTCCTCCCGACGCACCTGCCGAAGGATTGCGTAATCCGTGCTGCGCTATGGCGGATCGAAAAGGAGGTAAAGGCAGCCCTCCTACACAATCCTGGTCCTGGTAACGACCCCCCCGGTCGATTATTTGTCCCAGAGTCGGTCCGGCCAGCAGTTTTGAAATGGGCACACGCCTCAAAGCTAAGGTGCCATCCCGGTCTTGCCCGCACACTGGCATTTCTTAACCGGCGCTTCTGGTGGCTGTCCCTGCGTAAGGACGCCCAGGACTACATCTCTGCCTGTACAGTCTGAGCGCAAAACAAGAACTCCAACCGACCCAGCTCCGGTCTTCTATGTTCCCTACCAGTTCCACGGCGTCCCAGGTCACACCTGTCCCTGGATTTCGTCACCGGGCTGCACCCCTCGGAGGGAAACACTGTCATCCTCACGGTCGTAGACTGTTTTAGCAAATTCTCCCGGTTCATTCCTTTAGTCAAACTCCCCACATCTAAGGAGACGGCAGCCATCTTTGTGAAGGAGGTGTTCAGCATTTTCAGCCTCCCCACGGACCTTGTATCTGACCAAGGTACCTAGTTCACCTCTGCGGTTTGGAGGTCGTTTTGCCTCGCCATCGGCGCCACCATCAGTCTCTCTTCTGGTTTCCACCCCAAGACCAACGGCCAAGCTGAACGGGCCAACCAGTCCCTGGAGACCGCCCTCCGTTGTCTAGTTTCCTCCTGTCCCACCACCTGGTCCTCTCAGTTGCTATGGGTGGAATATGCTCACAATACCCTGCCCACATCTGCGACTGGTTTATCCCCGTTCCAGTGCCTGCTTGGCTACCAACCCCTGCTGCTTCTGTCCCAGGAGAGAGATCTGGCAGTGCCGTCGGTGCAGGCCCACATCCGTAGGTGTCACCGCGATTGACATCGCGCCAGGGCCTGCTTGCTCCGGTCCTCTGGCACCTACTAGACGCACGCTAATCGCCGATTTGTTCCGGCTCCGACGTACGCCGTGGGAGACAAGGTGTGGCTGTCTGCCAAGGACCTGCCCCTGCGCACCGAGTCCCACAAACTCTCCCCGCGATTCATAGGTCCGTTCAGGGTGGATCGGTCATTAATCCGGTTGCGGTCCGTTTGAAGCTGCCCGCATCCCTCAAGGTCCACCCTACCTTCCACTTGTGGAATGGATCTCTCGTTGCCTGGTCCTGGACCGGACCCTGATTCGAGACTTCCATCGGCGGCGGCTGGACGCCCCCGGTGGTCCGCCTGGAGGCGTCCGTCGGGGGGGGATACAGTCACGCCCACTGAGCCATGATCACTCTGGCTCATCATCCACCCCTGCACCTGTTCCCAATCGGCATACACACACACCTGCTCCCAATCCACAATCACACACCTGTTTCCACTCACCTCCTCCCCTGCAGTATATCTGTCGTTTCTTCCCTGCGGATCATGGTTTATGCTTGCATGCCTTTTCTTGCAATTCACACTCCTACGTACAGACTTCCCTTGTATCGACCTCCTGCCTGTCCCTGACTACTCTGCCTGCTCCCTGCCTGTACTACTGTTGCCCGCTCGTGAATCGACCTTCCGCCTGTCCCCGACTACTCTGCCTGCCCCCCTCCGCGCTTGGGTCCCTACCAGAAGCCCTGACAGTTAACCGCGATTACATTCAGAACTTAGAATAGGTTAACCCCCTGTCTAAACAAAACAACCCCCCACCCAAAAAAAGAAAATGTGTTGAGTCCCAAAGGAATCAAACTTTTGGAAAACAACCGCCCGCCATCCCAGACCACAGCTCCATAGCAAATAGCCACTCTATTTAAATATGAAAGCATTCATTTACCCCCCTAGTGGTCAGGTTCCGACGGAGGACAGCACTTCCCATACTTGCGCACATAATCACAAATCATTAAGGACCAAAAGGACTGAAAAATATAAATATGAAAACATAGTAGCACTGCTAATATGACCATCCTGAACATTATTGGGTTCTCCAAAAATGTTACTTAAATATGTAATTTCTACAATGACGTGTTGATGTAGGAGTGTGTGAATGTGTTTGTTTGAGTGGGTATGTGTGGGTACATTCTAACGCATGCTTTTAGTCGGTACTCTTAGCTAGTTCTAAAATGAGAGACAAATGTGGATTGCGGCATTTCCATTTGATAATAATTTGTCAGTCTTCTTAAGCCTGTGGGTAGAAGCCGTCCCGTTTTGGCCAGTTACAGACTTCAGGCACTGGTACTGCCACACAGGCCAACCATGTGGTAGTAGAGAACAGTCAGACTATGTTAAGGCCTTACTCTAATATTGCCTTTTTTAGAGGCCTTGGATGACTGGGAGCTTGGCGGCGATGATGAACTTGACTATTCACACACCCACTGAAGCGCCCTTCAATCGAAGGCAGTGTGATTTCCATACAAAGCGGTGATGCAGACTGTCAATATGCTCTCAGTGGTGCAGCAGTAAGAACCTATTCAGGATCCAACGGCCCAGTTTTTCCGAAGGGGGAAGAGACCTATCCAGCACAATGGCTGTACACCCTGCCTTATCTGTCTGCTACTTCAAAGAAATTCGACCTGCAAAACATCACACAAGCAAACCGACTCTTTATATACCGGTCAAGGTGGTTCCGCATGCCAGCCACATAAAAATGTTCCACACCAATGCAATCACTACTATTACCCTGGTCTGAGCATTCCAGACAACGCTCCCGGCCTGCACAAAGGGACAAACTCAAAGTTGGTATGAGTGATGAACTATTTTCTATCAAACAATTGCTCTCAACCTGTGATTGCCACCTCTCCCAGGGTCCATGGAGAGATATGATGAAGACACACCAAAAACATTGAACGTGGCTACTAAAGACTTCAGAATATCGGTTTGTCATATGGTTATGCTTAAAACGTTGGGCCAAGCCTGTGGGCGGAGCCAAATTCTGTTACTAGCTCTTCATTATTTCTTGTAGATTTGCCTGTAGAGATTGTTGGGCTGATGTCAGTCATTGTTGATATTACTGGTTTGTCCTTGGGTTTATTCTTTGTCCATTCTATGCAAAAGGTGTGCACACTGTTGCTTCATTGTTTTATTACAATTTATACTTTGATTGATGCTTTTAACGGATTCATTGCGTTAATGTAGCTTGTTGATAATTGAATTTGAAGCACATTCGGGGTTTGCTGTTAAACCCTCATTTAGAGGTATACACTGTTTGCTGTGGAGTTTGAATGAATCCAACGTTGAATACATTTATAGTGTTGTTTTCAAGTGGAAATTTGGACTTCAGGGGCCAATTTTGTTGTCTGATTTCTACATGAGCTCATGTAAGTTTCCTGTTTACCGTGTACTCATCTCAACCGCCTGTGAATGGTACTGTAGTGATTTTTGATGGTAATGAATCATTGTTAATCTGTACCCTGCCCTTAGCTGTTTGTGGTGTCTTGGGAATCAGTAAGAACCTGGTATATTGTAATATTAAGCTGATCTTCTCACGTGATGTGCACATGTGTTTGCATGTGCATGTGTGTCTGTAATTTTGTGCTGTGTATTTGTGTTTGTGTGTGTGTTTGTGTGTGTGAGAGAAATTCTCTGAATAAAACTTCCGAAAACTAGTCATTGTGTGTTATCAGCCTTGACTTGTAGTAGTGTGGATGAATAGGAAAGATCAAAGTTTCTGCCAGAGTTGTCACAAGGGTAATAGACAAGGGTTAGTTACCAGGACTCAGGATTTATGTCTATCAACATAAGCCCCTGCTGCCTTTGTTCTCAGAGCTGGGTAAACAAGCTGGTTTTACTCTTCTACTCTATTCGTCAGAATCAGAATGCAGCTTTTATTCACATTGGCAACATACTATACTAGCATTTCATCCTTACACTAGACACATATTAGATCAAAATTTGGTGAATTGAAAATAATTGCTTTTCATAATCAATCATTCCCATTTATTGTAAACCAATGAAATCATAATGTCATTGTTCAGATTAAAACCCTCTGAGGTGATTTTAATAGATTTCCTAGCTAACTCTGTAGTTAGGTTTACTCTGTAGGTTTTCTAGCTAACTCTGTAGTTAGGTTTATTCTGTAGATTTCCTAGCTAACTCTGTTCTGAACCTGAAATGCTGCTGTTAACGTTTGTTTGGGTTCAGCTCCAGCTCTGGTCATTGTGTCATTAGAGGTGTGCTTGTTTCCCCTTTTTTGTTTTGGCAGTTGTCAGCTATAAAAGTGGAGCTCAAAGACTCAGCACCAGTCCCAGCTTCACAGCCAGAGCTCTCATAGCCAGACTTTTTCTCTCCCTTTCTCTCCCTCTTTCTCTACCACCCACCCACCCTCCATCCATTCTCTCCTCTCCAGTTTTTCACAGAGTATAAAAGCACAGCGGCCTCCTGTCCAGACCTGCTGGTTGGTGGGACGGATCATCAGAGAGTTGACAGAAATGGACTCACATGCAAACCGTACACACAGACACACACATGCGTACACACAGAATGAAACCCCCAGGACCAGTCTGCAGGGCTGTTAGAGGAGGCACACATACTCCAGGGCTCGCTAAGCTGACACCCTCTACCTCTGTCACCATGTAGTGGAGGAGAAAAGGTGAGGCGAGAAACTGAAACAGAGATCACAGCGTTGCTGCTCTGCAACCGATCCCCTACACTTTCTAAAATATATTACTTTCCTTGAGGCAGTCTTCAGCATAAAATAATCGAACCCTGCTCCCCTTCTGAGGAAGATGGCTTACCCCAATAGGTGCCAGCACAAGAGACTCAGGCATTAATTCATGCCGGCCTAGGGAGGGAAGCAGTCAAACCTCACCACGGCAGCCAACTAGACACTGTGGTTGGTGAGTAGGAGAGCAAAAAAATGGGTCTGACTAAATGATGGTGTTTGGATTATTGGGGACTACCAGTTCATTGAAGCAGAAAATGGGAAATATGCTTCTTAGGGCACACCAGTTTACTCTGAGAAAGAACTGCAAGTTCTCCCAGGACACTGAGAGCAAACCTCAGTAGGATCAGAACAAGGAAGATGAGATGTGCAGAGCAAAGGCGTGAATTGTAGCTAAATATAATTATTCTTAACAATTAATAAGTCTGTGGCGTGTTTTTTTACCATTTGTAGAGACTGTCAAATAAATGCTAGTGAAGTTTGCAGGGTGTGGTAGTCACATCATCACATTCTGTTATAAATATTGATGAGAATTGTTGATATAGACTTCCTGTTTGTTTTGCAGTGACCATCACACTGTTTCCAATCTGCCAGTGGCTGCTGGGGGCAGTGTTTTATCAGGAAGTCTTAAACCATAGCCATGTAAGATAGAAACAAGTAAGGCACACATTCTGAAAGATGGGAGTTCAAGCAACACGTTGGCTTTATGACTTTCAAACAATTCATACGTTTTCAAAAATTTTGTCACTTGATGGTTGACTCTCTTTTTCTCAAATCTTCTTACTGTTTGGGCTACAAATAACGTATCAGTTATACTCAGCAGATGCTTAGAAACAGTGAAACATGAAAATGTTCTCTGTGATTCGCATTAACTTCTGAAGAGTCATTTGAAGGTAGTTAAGTCCTGTTGCATTAAAATGAAAAAAGTGCATGGGCACAGATTGGTATAATTGATCATGATGAGGTACGGGTCCAGAGATTAAAAAAAATATGTTCACTTTCAGGAAATACTATAAGTATATATTTTTGTCATAAATGCCGCATTGCATACAGGCCAAACTAGTAAAAGCCAACTTAATAAATATAAAATTTATGTAAGATTTTCCCATTGCTACAGGCTCCTTAAACTCAAAATATAATAACTACATAATGTATGAGAATAGAAAAATAATTCCATGTGTTAGGTAAAAAAAGCCTAACTTTATAGGGCCATTAAATATTTAATGTACCTCTGTCTTATTAAGAAATATGTTTTATATAACTTTCTTTTATACTAACCAGTGCTGGAAATTACTTGTCTTGTTATTTTTCGATTGTTATTAATAATTTGTCACAGGTCAATATTATTATACCTGACATGATTCAGTTCTAACACCATGGTTCTGTTGTTACCAGTGTTTCATTCCCATTCTGTAAAGTCAGCCAAAAGAAATACTTTCACATTCAGCACTGCATTGTGTTTACGGTTTTTAGAGGCATTGGAGTTCAGAAGCACGCAAAGTAAACAAGTTGGTTTGTAATAATATATTTCTGATGCATAAATTACTTCAGGAAGTCAAATTAGCATATTTGCACTCAAAAAAGTATTTATGTGAAAAGGAGGAACAGCGTCTTTCACATTTGCTGCCATTTATTTACACCTTTATGTACTATTGGAAGCCAACTCTTGCAACACTCAATTTGCAAATAGATATCACATCTGACAAGGAATGATTCACACTACAAAAACAAACAATTGGAACACAAACTGTCTTACACTGAAATGCATAACGCTGACAAATATGTCCCTTTGATGTAGAGCGTGTTCACTCCTGAACACTGCAGGCTAAAGGCTAACAAGCCGATGTTGGTTTGTGACCATGCCCATGTAGACGGGAAAATATATTTCCATTATATATCTCGGCTTGGTGCACGTTCTCGCTGCCCGTTCTTGAGTTGGCGTGACTGCCGTATGGCGTCAGTTCAGTGGGTTGCTTGGCATTGTTTACCTAGATCATGATGAATGCAGCTTCCCATGACAAACGCTGGGTGTGCTATTTGTGTATGCTTCCACACACTTCCCTCGCCTTTTTGTAGTTTTACCTGTCATGAAAACAAGGTAAGGGGCCACTCAACAAAAGGTTTACTTGCCAGTTCGATGACAAAGATATAAATTACAGACTAAATAAAGTAAATGAATACATTTAAAACAAAATAACGGTAATTAAACTATAACACTGATAAGGGTAGTTATGTGAACAGAGTCCAAACATTAGTTGGATTCCCTAAAATGCACTCGTAACTGCAGCATATCTGAACATTAAAGAATACTAAGTCTGGTAGCAGCAGATGTACGCATATGGCAAGAATGCATAAGCTCGTGTGGAGTGAGTGTGTATTTATTTGGTGGGGTGCAGATCCCGTCTGTCCAGTAATATATTATAGAACGAGAAATCAGTTTGTGGGAACAGTACGTGTCTGCTCTGCTAGGACATGTTTCCCAAGCTCAGTCAAGATGAGGAGAGACCAGGCACCATCCTGCTTGGTCTGTATCCTCCGTTTCACTGGTAGTTGAATAGCCGTATTTAATTGAGCATATGAATTCAGCCATTGGCTTGTATCCAGTGGGGGAAGAGAACTCCCAATGAGGAACAGATTTGGCCATGTCAGGTGTGAGTTTATATCTTCAATGGAGTGTCAGAGGAGTTGGATTTCTATAGCAAGACTGGAACTTTGCTTTACCAAAGACAACGTGCTAAAAACATCAGGTTGAGGGATATTCAAGCTTTAAACTACAGTATATGGCTTTAAAGATGGATTCTTGGGCTTTTGCAGATAATAAACTATTTCTCATTAATTTCCACTTTAGACTTGATGTATAATATGTGGTTTGTATGTGAATAATCTGTAAGTAGAATCACTGTCACACCTCATTCGGAAACATTTTCTCACGTCAGGTTTTGGCTCAACAGTGCCAATTTTAAACACTGGCCCAAAATCACAGAATACATCTTTAAGTGAAGAGGAACTTCTTTATTAAGGAACTAATTATCAATGGACGTTGTTCGATGGACACAAAAATCTTGGATGAAGGATGTTCATTTGATGATTATTGGTACAGGGCACCCATTTCCTTCATAACCCCAGCAAAGCCTTAGAAACACACTCAAACTGGCAGTGAGTCATACCCTGAGGCGGCACGAACACAAAGCACGCACGCTCACAGAAACAACCGATATCCCACGGACTGACCTGGGATCAGTATTAATAACAGGCGGCGTGGGAGTCGGCTTTGGGGATGGGGGCTGGCACTGCGGCGGGCTGATCGCGGACCAGTGGCGCTGGGGGCGTCTGGTCTGTAATGAGGCTCAGTGGGAGAGAGGGAACGGGTGGGTAGTTACTAGAGTATCCTCAGTGAAGGGCCCCTCTGAGAGCAGGCACCAGGCTCAGAACAGGCACTGAATGATGGGTGTGTATGTGTTGGGGAGGGAGGGGGTTAAGGCATCAGGCTGGGGACAGGGAACGATGGCGAGGTAATGAAGAAGTGAAGCCCCGAAGGCAGACAGTATCACGCTCACTGAATCACTCCATCTCTTCAAATGATCTTGCCGTAACATATCAGAACCCTGCCCCTCTCATCTACTGAGTTGTGAGTCACAGGAGTCAGGTGCTGTAGAGCGTGTGTGTGTGCGTGCGCGTGCGTGCATGTGTGCTTGCGTTAGTGTTCACTCTTGAGCACCAGATATATTGCCAGGCAGATTTTTATGTTTTTTTTTTGCTACTGCATAATATTCCTGTGGATTATGCTCCTGCTTTACAAAAGCACACATCTTTCAAGCCATGACCTGTCCTGCACCGACATGGAAAAGAAGCAAAACGGATGTGCTACTTTGACCAAGGCCAGTTTTCAGTATGTATAGATTTTCTGTTCAGCCTTCTGGTAATTCATTTGTGTTGTGTGTTGGACCTAAAGTGAGCTCAGATTTTACCTCTTTACCGTTCACTGTCCCTGAGATATGACAAGGGAGCAGGGAGTGGGAAAGGTAAACCAGCAACAATAAACATGTCATTCCCCAGAAATGACGCAGTGCCCCCCTTGGGCCAATCAGAGTATTTCTTCTGGATCACTATTTGGCTTAACACATAATACATCAAATGTTCTTAAAATTAGGCTGGTGGTGTTTGGGACATTGTGTGTAACAAACTCATAATGATGAAGCACCCTCCTGGTGCCTATCAGTGTATTTTTGGAAACGTTGGGTCTGTATTTCCTTATTACCCACAATCCAGAGGAACGTTTGCAAGGCCAAGGAGAATTTGTCTTTGAAGAGGATTTCTAGATGGCAGAAATAATCGGTTTTGTCTGATAGGTCCTAGTACGTAATGGGTTGGATCACAGTCAAAAAGCATGTATACCTGAAAATGTTGTCATTGGCTCTGGTTGGTTATAGAAGATGACTGCTGACAATTATATTACACCTAGCTTTCAACATCGACTTAATAACAGCAATGGATGGACTCTCAAACAGAAAAATTTAGCTAACAATTATAACAATTATGATTTCTGTCAGGCAAGGAGCTCTATGGCAGAACAGATCATTTACATTCAAGGTTAAGTTTTATTAAAATTCAGCCAAACATTTACCTATCAGACTATATAATGACCTGGTTTGACTAATCCTTAGTACCCCCTCAGTTTGATATTCTGGAGAATAATATAGAGGAGCGTGCGGGAGACAATGTAGCCAAGTATATTACTGATTTCTCATTGGCATAGGAAAGGGGTATTTTTCCTTGGTAATGTGTTTCCCAGATTGCGCTTAGCTGAGAATTGTAGAGCTACACATACATACACAGTTAAACTGAGAGCGCATCTCATGCATGAACACTTTCAAAAGCAGGATCGATCAATAAGTCTCTCATAGTTAACCATCCTACAATTCAGCCTTAATTGAGTGACACATTAATCAACCATCTCCATTCCTAATCAGTGTTTCAAATGCCAGTGAACCTGATGTAATTCCCCTCAGACTCGCCACCCAGACAGTTGGTAAATAAACATTGCCGAATTCTACCTTCAAGTGGCTTCAGAAAATCCTGCAATAATTTAACTATTGAAGTGGAAATGTTGTGGATCGATCAGGTGCATCCTATGCAAGTGTATCACTGATTTACTGTGGGTTATTTCCATAATGTAGCCAACTTAATAAATGATTTTGAATTGAAGGACAGTACTGTTTGATTTTGATAAGAAAAAATTGCTGCGTTTGCTGTAATCAATGGAATTTATGGACAGTAGTGTCTAGCTGTAATACTTCAAAGTCACACGAGCGTTGGAGCCTTCATTCTTCTCAATTCCTTGGTGATAGCAACGTAATAAGCCCCCAGAATCAGGAAGACATCTTTGCAACAACTCAGTTTAGTCTGAGGGCTATTTTACCCTATAGTGGCTTGGAAATTGTGGGCACTGTAATGCACATCTCACATCATTATGGCTGGAAGGGATACAGCTTATGTCAAGGGTTAAAAAGCTGGTGAGATTCCTGGAAAGGTTGGAGGACCCTGATGTGGGAAAGTCTAAGTGTCTTACGATGACTCACAGTCAGATTACATCATTTATGAATAATAAATAAAAAGACTACTGTACATACTGAGAAAAAGGGAGAGAAAGTTTGCCAAATTGAAACAACTACCCCCCGGCCAAACAATCTATTGGGGAAACCCAAAGACAAAATGGGATCTGCCCCTAGAAGGGCCATACATCATTGTAAATGATTCTCTATAGAATAGACCTCTGTCTTGGGCCTGCAGAGAGAGAAAGAAACCAACATGTGCTTCATCTTATTCACTGAATGCTCCCAAAGGGCTCTACATTGACCCCAAGCAGCCATCTTGGGCCATCTTCTTCCTAAAGAACATCACTCTTCAGACCAGACTCTAGAGTAGGCTGTAGTTTTACAAGATTAAACTGACAAGATGGTTTGATTCTTCGTACTCTTAAATAATTCTTCTTACTCTGAAAGTGCATCAAAATTCAGACCGAACACCAGTTGTCAGACTTTGGTTTTACAGAATAAAACTGACAGGATTGTTTGATTCTTTTTACTCCTAAAGGACATCGTTATTCAGTTTTCTTTCGTTTTGACAATATTAAAAATGACAAGACAGTTTAATTTTAGATCACCCATTTTTTCTGCTGGACACACAAGTACAGTACTTCTCGGCACTATACACTATGTAAGCTAGTTGTAAGTACGAAATGTATTGGCTTAACATCATCAATTCAGCCTCCTGTAAGTGCCATACAGTCCTGTTGATATAGTATATTTTGTGAACTTCCAAAGACGCTTGACAATTATTCAAAGGACGCACCTGAGCATCTTGAAATGTAAAACCCTGTTGAACATTGGGAATTCTGAGTCGTCACTTGAAAGGTCGCAAGGGTGGTTCTTCTTACATAAAACATCTGTGACCGGTCCATGAAAAGCTGATACTCTCTGAACATCTTTATTTAATGGTGTTCACAAACCACACAAGAATAGTAAGATTACAAGGTGAAGAGTTCTAGTACACACGTAGAAGATAATAAAAAATCGCAGGATATAGTGCCTATAGTACTACTGTATCAAGCTCACAATAATTGCTGTCGCAAACTCATATCGGGTTATTGTTTGACAGATTTCATTGTAATAAAAAAAAAAAATGTTTTATTAGATTAGATTAGAATTAGATTCAACTTTATTGTCACTGAACAGTGCAACCAAATGCAGTTACCATCTAACCAGACGTGCAAATAGAACAGGGCAGAAATTTAGTATTTAAGTATTAAGAACAACATATGTAACTAGTGGGATGAATATATATGTGCAATGAAGGCAAACGCAAGTACAAATGGCAATTCTAAATGTGCAAGAAGGCAAATTAAAGGTGCGCTTGAACTTGAAATGCAGGGCAAGCAGAGGTTCCTGAATCTAGATGTGTACACACAGCAACTGAACACTTCTTTATCAGACTTTGCAGTGTCAGAGTCAGAGAAGAAATTACGAGTATAAACTCTGATGTATGTTACACGTGGGATATAGTCAGTGCAACTGCCAATTTTTTTTTTGTTCTACGTGGCCCTGGTTGCCATGCAATGTGAACACACACACATGCATGCACACACAGACACACACATGCATGCACACACAGACACACACATGCATGCACACACAGACACACACATGCATGCACACACAGACACATCCACCCACACACGGCCTCTAGTGCATTATGCCGAGATGAAAGACATTTATTGGAGAGGTGAAACCCTTTCTCCAGGCTCATTAGCATAATGCAGACAGACCCTTCAGGTGAGGGGACTGATCTAGGAGCGGCCTCTATGACAGGCCAGTCATTTTTAATGTAGGGTCTCTCACTCATCGTATCAACTCTGGGCCTGGGTGCTGAGCAAACACTTTCTAAATTGAAGCTGAGAAAAGCCCTCTGGTTTTGGACATAAAAAATGCATCAGGCATGTCAATGCTGTATATCACCCAAAACACAGCCCTGTGAAGCTCCGTTTCGCCCACCCCACGGAATCAGACCAGGGTATGCAGTAGTGGCTGAACTTGCTTCAGTTTACTTTTGATCATTTATCAGTTTATGATTTAAATGTTTGTACATTTGCAGTGCAGTATGTAAAACAGTTGCGATTCTTTGTTTTGTGCAGCCTCCAGGCTTTCCTGTCTATCCTGTGTGCAGAACAGACATGCTGCTTAGTTTAACATAGCCTGCTTCAACTTTAGCCTTGTTTGGTTTGAACTGATTTAAAATCTGATTTAAATTCAGAAAATGAAATGCATCAATTAACCAACAAAACAAACAAACATTTGATTTATTAAACCTTTATTTAATTACCTAAGTTAGTTTCATTGAGATTAATTATCTCCTTTGCAAGAGAACCTTGACCAAAATGACAGCACCCTATAAACACACATATTACATCACAAAAAGAAATATACATGAATATATAAAATGAGCGGCAAGGATGGACACTGACTAAGAACAGTTTAAAATATACTATATAAATTAAAAAAATATTTTAAGAAATCATGATTGGCACATTTACACCCACAAAGTAAAATTCCCAGCACTGACTGCAACCTGTGTTTGAATACTATTAAAGAAGCAAGTTTCTCTTGTTCCGTGAGCATGGGGCAGAAACCTGAT
Source organism: Esox niger (assembly GCA_016801105.1). NCBI lineage: Eukaryota > Metazoa > Chordata > Actinopteri > Esociformes > Esocidae > Esox > Esox niger. Next base: position 5,061 of record JACXGJ010005928.1, on the reverse strand, counting down.
GGGTTTTTTTCCCTTTCCGTGGCTTTGGTACACTCAGAAGAACATATTTTTCTGAGCGCAGTTTGTACTGAACACAAGATCGCATTATGAATAAAAATGTACCAGTGATTCAGTCTCCGCTAACCTAAAGGATGACCAATTCTCAAATATAGGCTGCAGTGGTGAATGAGAGTGTTACTGTTTGTTACAAATCTCAATGCACTATGATACGCAGAATTTAGCTTCCACAGTGATGTCTCAGTGACATGCATATACACATTATCTCCGTTAAGAAACAAGCATCTTCCTAGTCTCAAAAGAAAACCAAGACTTTAGCAAATAAAAACTTCTCAATAAACTATCAATGTGAGGTCAAAAAGTTAAACGGCACTCATCAATCAAGAAACCCGTTGCAATAGCCTCAAACACTCCCTTCTAACCCTCTTGTACACCCAAAGGCCTTATACCAAGATTCACACCGTTCTAAACTTCAACACTCCCAACTGACCGTTTCCAGAACGGGACCGTTCAGTCGGCTAATAGTGTCTTCCGGTTAATGGGTGAACATCACAGCCAGCCAACTGATACATGCCAAGTCATGTGGAATAATTGAGCCGTCTGTCCCCGTTTGTAGTTAGTTCTCCTTGGTGGTCGTGATGGATGACGAAGAGATGTGTTAGGACAGCTCGCCCCGTCCTGGTCCCCCGACCCAGAGCTCCTACCGCGCTCGCTCGTACCAGGCTCTCTCAGGTTCGTCTTATACGCCGTCGTTTAGCAGACAGGGGCTTTGAGCTTCAGATGCACCGTACGCCCTTTGATGTCATTCACCTGTTATGTCAGGCCATTCACACATTGGCAGCGGCCAGGGTAAGACAGCACCAAACAATGTAAAGTGCTTTCAGATACGGTGACGTGTGGAAATCCGCACTTTGATTATTTTTACTCTGCTTCAAACAGTGGGAAGGCCAGGAGGCGAAACTAACTTCCATCCAAAGAGAGAGAAAAAAAATAAACTATTGATATTTTTTCACCCGTCATCCAGCTCAGCCACACATCATACAGTGAGCCAGACCCTAGTAATTCTGTTCAAAGCCTTTTCACTATCCACAAAAGAGCGTCCGGCTCACTAGCTATCTGGCTATTGGTTTCATGCGCTAAGCCCAGGCTTAGCTGACATATCAGTGTGCTGTTGATCCATGGCACTGATAGCTTTTGGCTGTTTTGACAGGGGGGTTGAGATTGTTTTGTGTGTCTTTGAGCTGGTGTGAGATGGGGAGGGAGTGACAGAGAGAAGGCTGGTGGCCATCAGAGCTCAGGGGATTTATCCCAGTCGGCTGTGTTGTATTGATTTACACCCGATCCTCACAGGTCTCTTAACTCAGAGCTCAGACCGCCAGGGCTTGCAGTAGTCAGCTCTCTCTCCCACTCTCTCTCACTCTCTCTCTCTCTCTCTCCCTCTCTCTACCACTGATTCTGCGGCGTGATTGGATCCATAGTGGATCCTCATACTGACGTCAGATGCTGTCGGTCAAATCGAGTGGTTCTTCATTGCGTTGTCACACGTGTTGTCGACTGCACTCTTTTATAGTGTCTGAAATGTGACAATAAAGCGTGGAACGGCTGTCGATGTATACATGCTACGAAATCACTTCAGTAACTTCCATACACAGTGACTGGAATTCTGACATGATTTCCTGAGACTGGTTCTGTCATGGAATTATTTAATACATGGGCTCAGAGCCTAAATTATCAGCTTTTTTCCAATCTTCACCTTTATTGGGGAGTAATTTAGAGCTAATATACCAACTGGGTGCCGGTACAAGGTACATGGTACAAAACAACTATTTTTAAACAAACACTTCCACAGCTTAACACCTCCATTACTTTAACCACAAACAGCGACCACTGTTTAACCAAACCCTAATCGTATCCATTGATTAACCAAACCCTTACCTTACCACCTGCCAATTTGTCTGACACACAGATGTATAATATGTTATACTTTCTAATAATTGGTGAATAAGGTCATTAGGAAACATACCTCAAAATGTACCCAAAAGCCATAGAATTAGAAAAGTAAAGTCGTTTCATATGAGTGAACTCAAAATAGGTTTGCAACTCTATATAGACCTATAAACCAGCTGTAATCTGGACCTGGTATGGTCAGAGATTAATATCCCTGGTATATATCCTTGTCCTGTAGATTATGAAACTATCCACTACATCTCCTCCTCACATTATAAATGGTGTTATTTCAGAAGAAATAAGCAAGGCCTCCATTTTGTCCTACCTCGAGCTGAAGTCATCTATATTTTCATTTCTGCTGTCCAATAAAAATGTCAGATAGAGTAGTTGGGCAACACACGCCGTCCATCACCAACTACATCGTCCTTGATCTCCAACCTGTCATCGGCAGTGTCCACGGCAACCAATAGCCAGGTAACAAATCCTTCCAACCTCCAGACATCCCAGAGGCTCAGCTGATCAGTAATGTTAGCACCGAATCAATGCACAGTGCTGAATGGCCAGAGAGCTTTACGTGCTTAGGCATTCCTTTGAGACCTGTCCTTTTCTCAATGGATTTTTTAAAACCCTTAAATTCTCATTTAATAGATCCATTCACCCTGTCAATACTTAACCTTGTCACCACAGTCAGACAAAGTTGTATTTGCCTATTAAACGATACTACAACTATATGTGGGACCTGTGTCATTCAAAGAAATTCATGTTAAATGAGACAATGGAATATCTCTGCAAAACTGCCAAAAACTGACATCACTAGGCCATTACTCTGTTCTAACACAGCTAATAACATTCGATTTCTTCACAATGCTGAGTTTGGTTTAGAATAAATGTGTTTCTCCTGGCTCCAAACAATCCTAAAGACCTGCCACGACCCCCCCCCCTCACCACACACACACGCACACGCACACGCACACGCACACGCACACACACACACACACACACACACACACACACACACACACACACACACACACACTCACACACACACACACAGAGATGACTCCTGACAAAGACGTAGCCCAAAGTCCTGTTGAGTCACCTGTCACATAAAATGACTGCAGTGGCAGTAGCTGTTAATAGGAACTACAGCTGGGATCCTTGTATGGCTGTGTAGACTACAGACTACTGTCAGGCCTAATGTATATAGTGTTGAATATGGGATTGGCCTATGATTCGATGATGGGGCTGGACTCATAGGCCTGGCATTAAACACAGACACACATAAAAAGACACAAACATGCGCACTTGGCATTCAAAGAGATATGGCTCTACTGTCACCAAACAGAACAGGGGCTGTTGAGTATAATCTGGGGCAAGTGGTCCGGTGTTGTATCGTGTGGTACTTTTTTGGCTGCCCAGTAAAAGCTTATAAATGATCAGCTCAGTGAATCAGAACTAAGCCCAAAACCAATTATAGGAAAAACTAGGGTATTTACAAACGAATCAGCAGGCATAAAGAATCAAACCAAGAGTGCCTAAAAGTTATACAAGCTCAGGAGCTGAAGGAGAGGTATGAATCCGGTTCCAAAATCCGGTTCCTTGGGGTCAACATCATCAATGACTTGACCTGGTCTCATCACTCTAACATCTTGGTGAAGGAGGCCACGAAACGGCTTTTCTTCCTACGCCGATTAAGGAGATTTGGCATGGACTCCAGGATACTCACAACTTCTACAGATGCACTATCGAGAATATCCTGTCCGGCTGTGTCACCGCCTGGTATGGCAGCTGCACCGCCCTCAAACCCCAAAGCACTTCAGAGGGTGATTAAAACAGCAGAGCGCATCACAAGGTCTGACCTGCCATCCCTGCAGGATCTCTACACACATAGGTGTAGGAGGAGGAGCAAACAAATCAATAAAAGTCCCAGCCACCCATGCCATGGACTGTTTACCAAGCTGTCGTCAGGCAGAAGGTACAGGAGTATTCCGTCCAAAACTAACAGGCTACGGGACAGTTTCTTTCCTCAGGCTGCAAGCCTGCTCAATTCAGGAACCCCTCTTCCCTTCCATCCATAGTCCCATGCACACCTGTCACTTTATATCATGCTCATCTGCCAATTACATCATGCACACCCGTCACTTTTACATTGCACTACGGATGTACAGTTGTATAGTTATTATTATTGGTGCAGGTTTTTTGTATAGTATTATTATTGATAGTTTGTGTTATCTTCTTATTTTTATATTATAATTACTGTTACTTTTGTTACTTTTAACTGCACTGTCGGGAGTAGGAAAACTAAGCATTTCATTGCCATAACTTGTTATTGCATATGACAAATAAACTTTTTGAACTGATCTTTTTTTATACTGAATCAAGTCTTAATTTTGGTTATGCCACTATGTCATTGCCCTTGTTTGAAAAACATTTTCAAGTCAGTTCAGTACTAAAACCTAGAAAGAAATTCTAAAATAAGCTCACATGTACACTTTTTAGGAGCAGTTCTCATTGACATGGGAGGAACAATTGATATTAGAATGTACAATATGATGACCTGTAATCTACAATACTTCATTACAACATGGTATTCATTACAACTACATGTTGTAATGTTATGGGTTGTTTCTTAGCTGTTATAAATGAATGTATAAACAGACATGTAAAGGACGACCTAATCATTTCTAATCTGCTGATGATTAATCGGCGGTAGTTCTGAGGCAAAGGGCCATCGCCTGAGACTGGGGGATGTCAGTGTGAGTGGAGGAAGCAGTAATCTCTTCAGATATTTCACTGTTCCAACGCACCCAGAGAAAGGACCTCTGAAGCCTCCCCAGCTGTCTTTCTGTCTCTCAGCAAGCAATGCCGCCTCAACCAGACACACAGCACTCCAATGCAAACACCCTCACAACACTCCTACACAAACATGCATGCAAACACAATCTCAATACTCCCACGCAAACACACACGCAAACACCCTAACAACACTCCCACGCAAACACACACGCAAACACCCTAACAACACTCCCACGCAAACACACACACAAACACCCTCAAAACACTCCCACGCAAACACACACGCAAACACCCTCAAAACACTCCCACGCAAACACACAC
>JACXGJ010005927.1:0-36727 GCA_016801105.1 Esox niger | reverse complement strand
CCCCCCCCCCCCCCCCCCCCCCCCCCCCCCCACAGAATAATGACATCAATGCCAGGCCAATACACAAGTGGGTTGACCTGATGATCTGGTTGCTTTTCAAGAAGCTTCATTATCTCTGAATTAGAGTGATGCATGTGAATGTCTCTTATCGCCGTTTAGATAAAAGGGGATTTATTTTTCCTCTCGGGAGCACCTTTGCCACCAAACAGGGTGATAACAGCTGTCTGATCCAGACCTCTGTGCCACAGGAACTAGCAGCTCAACACGTGGCCTGACACACACACACACACACACACACAAACAAACACACACACACACACACACACGCGCGCGCAAAATAAATAATGTATTGTTTTCACGGCACACGACCGCCAGCGTGTGTGTGTGTATGTGTTGCATGTGTGTGCGCTCACACGCGTGTGTGTGAGGGCCGTATGTATCTGTCACAGGGGAGAAGGCGTGTGTTTGGTATGGATGTTTGCCGTTCCCAGAAATCATGCCCAGGGCTGTTAAGACACAGGTAAATAGAATGACACCATTCACGTAGCAAAATACCTGAGTGAGCTGTTTAATCAAGTTGTGATCAGATGGCATAACAAAGGACAATAATGTCTCTTTGTTGGTGGGCATGTCTGATGGTCAGGCTGTGGGACACAGGGTATCCTGCCTTTTCTGTCTCAGTTTAACCAGGGCAGCCACACCGCGCCTTTCCTTTGTAATGAGATCAAGCTTTCCATTTAAAATAAATATAAAAAAGCATTAATCCTAAGCCATGCCATTTGCTCTGTTTGATTTTGTAAGAAACCGTGTGTGACTGTACTGCTTTGAAAACACTTTGCAGCTATGCAAATATGTCTTACTCATAATTCCACCACTGGTTTGTATTATTTAGTGGGATAAGTAGTGTTTTGTAATTGTTAAAGGTGCCAATGGGTTATCTAAACTTGTCGAATATAGTGCTACTGTGTCCTGATATAATTTTTAATGAATCCCTATGATGGGCTTAGATTTAATCAAATATGTAGATATTAATACTCTATTTATATATACTTAGGCATTTTAGTGAAAAGCAGGAATTGATGGAATTGATGAAGATAGGCTTAAAATGTTGTACAATTCTTGTGGTGGTTGAGGGACAGCTATTGCGCCGCCTTAATTTGAAATTGTCCTAATTAGAAGTAGCCTTGTCAAGCTCGAGCGTCCCCCGGGGCTTCTCCTTTCTGATCACGACGCAGAAGTAATTGACTTTTACTTACGAGGTCATTAGGGGAGATCAGCGGTTGCTCCCTAGCGGTCTCGTATCCTTAACCCTTTGATGTCTACATGCCATCTCAATGATTCAACAATCAAGCTAAACACTGCTAAATCCCGTTCTCCGTTGGTCGCGACAGGCCAACTGTAAAATTCCACACCTACACCCGACAGCCGACGTGTTGTTAGATACACAATAACGTAAAGCATGATCAAATTATCATGTCCCACATGTATGGCCGTTCACGTTAGAATCTTTCCGAAATCTTTAACTCACTACAGAAATATAAAAAATATGCTACTACACCTTCAAATAGGCCTTACGGATCAAAACAAGATCCAAAATCTCAAGGATGAAAGGTGACCTGAGGTAAGCCTAAATGACATTTTGCCAAGACGTTGTTAGCTAATTAGGAGGATTTCGCGTTGGTGTTGGCAAGAAAAGTCACACCAGCATACCCATTTCGGTCCCCGCAAGCCAAAACGAATCAAAATCAGGGCAGCTTTTTCTGGCCACAAGTTTATCTGAGCTAAGGTGATGAAAAAAGTTCTTAGGATCAGATCAGTTCGGATTGTGTATCCACATGCGCGCTATTGTAGCCTGCAGACATGGGGCCTGTAACATTCCACGTCATGTTATGATTTAGAGGAAGCATACCACATTCAGGTCGTATATAAACAACCGAGCATACGTTGTTTGCCTTGGTCAATTCTTGATTTAATGTCAGGCAAAGTGAGCAGTACATAATTATAAACTTTTTGGGATTAAATAATATGGGAACGTAAAAGCTAGTATGACTCACTAATCTAAATATTCTGCCAATAGGCAATGCCTGGCATATATTGTACTGTGGCTAGGGCTCCACTATCGGTCACTGGCCTTTTTCTCATAAATTTGCAAATTTGGGATATCATTTAGTTCTCTCGTTTAGAAGTGGATTCATGTACATCGACCATCTCTTTTCAACAAGCATGCATTGTTAAGTTACAACTGTTTCAGCACAGTGACGTGTATTAGAACATATATTCATAATTCTTATGTTAATGCAGATCCTTATGTCAATTGGGCGGCAATTAGCGGACGCGCGTGTTTTAGCCGTTTGTTAATACAGAATTACTAAGGATCTGTGGGCACTTGAGCGCAATTAAACACAGCAAATTACTTGTGCACCCAAGCAACGTGGGAAACAGTAATCTGAAAACCACAGAGAAAATATTTTAGGCAAACTAAAACAACTGTTCCAAATCATTGTTGAAAGGCCGTCCTACAATTAAACCGAGATTGTGTCCACAAAACGCTGTCGACACTTGAGGCAATTGCAGTTTGAGTTTTATGCATTATTCATAGATTCATAAAGAGGATAATGCAAAAATATCGAATGTTTAGTTCATTGAAAACTATCCCATAGGCCTAAATATGCAACAAGTGAGCCTCGACTACAGGAAAACAACCATAGCATTCGTTTAACTCTAAAAAGGCTGCAAGAAATTCACCTGCAACGAACATTTGGACAAGTATCAAAAGAAATAATTAAATATGTATTTTCGATTTTGTTTACTGACGGCTTAGAAAAATTCGTTTAAGTAATTGTATTGAAAGAGACGTTTATAACGAAAATATCCTTCATAACAACAATATATGAGTTATTTTATTATTATATATTATTTCTAAAGCAAAATAACCATTCTAGGTATTGTTCATTAATGAAATCGATATATCAAATATAGATAAATAAAAATGTAACAACTGAAAAAAATTAATTGTTTTGGATAAATTGACCCGAGAACCCCGAAAGTAAAAGTGCACCGTTTTCATCGAACACTGGTATCTTTCTGAAGAAACACAAACTATGTAAGTTTTCATGCGATACAACGAAACCAAAACACACTTTTTTTTAATAGAAATACATCGTTTATGTTGCATAGAAATACATCGTTATTTTCACCGAATATTGTTGATTTTACTCCGTTGACATTGAGTAATTCGGAAATAAATTTACCTGCTGAAACATCCCACCTGTTTCACACTCGCATTGCGCATCTAAAGCAGATGACTCACAGTCCTGACTCACATGCAGACGTGAGACGTTGTCGATGTTTAATTTTATGTCAGAGTTAAATACTTTTTAACAGCTGCATCTGAGTGTTACTCGCATAATGAAATAACACCTCTACTCACCTCAAATGTAAAATATTTATATAGCTTAACTCTCAGAAAAGTTGCGTTAAAATATTGCCAATACGTTCTGGTCATTGAGCTTTTATTCCACCGAAGCAGACTGACCATAAACAACTAACACCTCCTAGTCTAATTAATGTATCACATAAAAACAGAAGGAAAAAAAGTGGAATACGAAGAAATAGTTACCAGCTCTGATGTAGTCGGTTCTTTGGATCCGGAGTGGTCCTGGAGCTGAAAACTTGCGGACCGTGCGATGCAAAACGTAGAAAAAAGTTTTAAAGTTTTAAGAAGATCAGAGAAGGTGTTGTTCTTGGTAAGAGGACTTGTCCGGCATGTTCATATTGAGTTAAGAATGTAGTAAGCTCGTGTAGTTCACAGCTGTCCAGAATTTTTGTGTGCAGTACTTCTGTAGAGACTCTGGTGAAGACGCCTTCTGTTACTGCCCTGCGGTCTGCACTCAAACCGCCTCTTTATTGCAACTAAACCCTTTACTCGCACATGCGCGTCATTTAGCCAGCCCCCATACAAATGTTGAGGGAGCTCCTTACTGTAAACACAAGTTTCTATTTTTTTCACTAAGTTTAACCTACCAGTGACAGCGTGAACATGTAGAACAGTGTCAACTTTAATCCATTTTTTTTTCTTTTTAGAGAAGCTGGCAATGCCAATTTTTACCAAATTACAAGCTACAGAAAATATAAATATGCATTTTAGGATGGCCAATAGTTTTTCAAAATTAAGAATTATTTTCATCCAGTGTCTAATTCGTTGCAATTCAAGAAATATCATACAAATACAATAATAGTCGATAGAAATGCTGATGCATTGTAAGAAATAGCCTACAAAACTGCACAGAAGACGACCATATCAAGGATTCACACTTTGGATTTATTTGATGGCATAATATATTTTTTAAAACACAACAAATTATAATAAGCGAAATTATTATGATTATCACTATTGTTATTCGTATTGTAATAACTCATTATGCTTTTAGTGACATTTCTTCCAGTAGAAACCAACCTATTCATGTCACTGTCAATAATAATCTATAGACAGTTGGTGTTATGAAACAGCACGTGGATTTAAACTCCAGCTCCTCACAGGCCTTGATACGCAATTCAAAATATAAAGGCAGAAAATCCACCAAACAAATCAATTCGATTATTATTTCCACTCAGTTCAAGCAAATTGCTCTTTTAAAATTATTCCATTAGGCCTATGGGTCTTCCTGTTTAAAATAAGCTTCTGTACAAGGTGAAAGGACTAACAAATGAACTCTCAATTTCTCCTAATTAAAGTAAATATACAAATGTCACTTTAACTTGGAACAGGGCGGGAACGGAATGCCACACCGGTATTTTACCCCCCTAAACCATTATTCAATTGGACACCCTGCACTGCAAAATGATGCCAGCCCAAGTATTTGTTTACATATTATTGAAGCAGAAAATAACTTATTAATGCAGAGAGAAGAGGTGACAAGGTGATATATTCCGTTAGTACTTATTATGTAAAATATCTAAAGTCAAATAATCTTCAGTATAGCAGAGCAGTGAAAATTTACGAAACTGCTAATATTATGATTTCGTTTAAAAAACAAGAAATATGAGCTAGTTGTAAAAAAAAATCGACTGCATAGGCCTATATAAACACGTGTGATTGATATAAAACACTTATGGTCCAGGTAACACAATAAACATGCTGTTTGCTGTATAAATGCTTTGCTGCCATTACATTGACAAAATGCACGTGCTCTCGTGGGCAACGTTATTGTTTTTCTGCTCGCATTTGCACGGCACTTGAGTCCTCTTAAAAGTAGATAAGCATCACCATGCGGTGGTGCTATAGAAGGACTGGAATACACGCCACCTGCTGGACAAAAGTTGATCTTTCACTCCAATGACCTCCGTTCCTCCGTTATAGACAAGGATGATCCATAACCTCATTGGCTAATGTCGACCCAACAGAATAACGTTTTTTTATTTTCAGATTTACTTGATATTGCGACAAATAAATTCACTCTCAGTAAAAAAAAGCAAAAAAAAGGTATTACTAAAATGTTCAAGCCTGGAAACAAAATGTATGACAAACATTTATATAACATTGATAGAACAATATTATAAGAGGTTTGCCTCTGGAGACAGGCCAATATCTCCACTAGAGGCACAATACGAATTGCAAAATAGCCGATTTTGTAGTCCAAGTCATAGGAATAGTAGTTGTATTTTAGGAACAGCCGCAAAATACAAACGAATCTGAAGTTGTATTCTCCATTCTTTTCAATTATGCAAATAAACACTTAGTTATGGGTTTTAAAAAGAAAAAATATGCTTGACAAAAAACATTTGTCTACTTAACGGGTAAAGATGCGACATGGTGATAGAGTATCTTGACAAGAGTCTGACATTTTTATTTTATGAGCACATTTTGGCAAGACTTGCAGAATCTGAATCACCGAGCCAAGTTCAAGATCGCTGACCTAAAGAATTAATCTTCAGTGCTGCCACAAGAGCATATGGAATAGTCTAAGTCTGCGTGTAATAAAAAAACAAAAGTCGAGACATAATTTACATTTTTTCGAGGGTAAGTGAAAACAAACTGTAAAGAATGGATTGGGTACAAGCGCACAATGAACGTGTTTAGCATCAACTGTACACAGACGACTACCACTGAATTTATCCCTGTCCCACACTACTTAGGAAATTATGTTTACATATCACTTACATATTTTATACCAGCTATTTACATCACTTAGTGATAATCCAAACAGTTAAAGCAGAGGAAATGTGCTCTCGATGTCAGCTGAGTCAAATTCCGACGCCCTGCTTCATGAGTGCACAAACGCAGTGGTTAGAAGGCTCGTGGGGTTTAGCAAGGATTGCGACCATAGGAACAGGCACTATTTATATTATCGGAACCTAGTGATCAATGTAAGAACATGACATAAACCCGTGCTATAGTACACAGACACACACACACACACACACACACACACATATATATATATATATATATATATATATATATATATATATATATATACCACTACAGTGACTTTTCTTTCTAATTTACACATTTCTAGGGGTGAACTGACAGATGATAGCTGACGTGTAAAAAGGAACTGCACATCCGTTGCGACAAAACAAAGGCACGTTTTATAAGAAGGCCTAGAAATTTCAGCAGTGTTGAACTGCCCTCCAATAACTCGTAATGTAAGCCCATCAGGATTTTATTGACGTGAATTCAAACAAGGGTATCTCCGATAGGCTACATATATTTGAAGAGGACGTCATTGTTTACAGAAGCTACATAATTTAGACATTAACCACAGCTTGACCCGCATTTGTAATTTGGGTGGCCGCAATTTCATAACACAGTTCACAGGCAGGAGTAATCGCGTCCAGTCGTGCGTATGTACAGTACAATGTATTGCATGCTCCCAAGATGATGTGTTAATGTAACTTATGTTGCAGCGGGGAATAATCTATTACCTGTTTTAATGGGAAGGGAATTTCATTCCCCATTGTTATTTTATTTAGATTTAAGTATATGGATGATGGGAGAGGGGAAGACCAGTGCAGTGTTTTGAGCTGAAGACGTCGACACCGTGAACAACCCTTCTCTCAAGGGGCGTATAGTCCAGAATTGTCTGCGTCGTCCTGCAACATCAAACCCCTGCACGGGTGTTTTGAACTCTTAAGGTCCAGTCTTGTCTGTACTCCATCTCCATGTGGTAATGGTTAATCTTACATCATTGCCTTTCTGACTGACATGAATCATGGCTAGCCGCACGGAGGCTGAGTAGAGCACATGACCTACCGTGTGATCGAAGCCAGGTCTCCCGCCTTGTTTGTGCCAAGCGAAACAGTGCATGTGTACTGTAGATAGCATTTAGCTAGCAGCCTTGCACTTGCAGGTTGTCTTAAAAAAATGAGTTAGACTAAACAAAATAACGTGCTTGTATTTCCAGTGTAAAACATTCTACCATTTTGTAGATCCAAACATAGAGACCATCTATGTTTTGTCTGAGCCGTTGCTGTTGTGTAGTCTGGTAAATCATTTCTTCACCGAAAATGCAGGCTTTAGAAAACACATAAATGCTTAGATACCAATCTTGTTTAATCCTAAGAAATAGAACCAACCACGGAAAGAAAAAGTTATTTCAATACCCAGCCACCTGGTCTCTGAATTACATCCAAGCCAGTCTAAAACGTAAGGACCTGGTATCCCCAGAGGAGTTCAAAGGTGAAACAGATCAGCAGGTTGTTGAGACAAGCATTTTTTTTCCTGCTGATCGGACAATGTAGCTAGTTATATTGTGTAAGGAAGCGTCTAGTGTAACTTCAAACACACCAATCCACCCACCACATACACTTGTTTTATTGCACTTTTAACATTTTTAGGCCCAAAACCTATTCCCTTTAAAAAATGCAATTATCTTATCTCCTAACCCCCACCCCAAAAAAACGTACTTTACCCTAAATCCTATAGTAACCCTGATTCCTTAACTTAAACCTAACCACTAAACTATACCCTTAATTGTAACCTTAAACCTCAATGAATCCTTAATCCCAGGTTTAAAATATATTTTTTATGGGGTGACTACCATTTCCTCACTTTTCCATGGGTGACTACATGTCATTACTTCCTCCTTACACAAGTATTGTCACACACACACAGACACACAGACACACAGACACACACACACACACACACACACACACACACACAGACACACACACATCAACAGTTTATTTGCTGTTGTATATGTGTTGCTGCCAGTGTCTTCTGTCTGTGTTTTCCATTTTGTCTAAGGCCACACTTTACTTTCAAATTTAGTGCATATACCCACAGACATTTTGCCTCTTACCAGGCCGTCCCTGTAAATTATTTTAACTTTTCCTTAAATGTTCTGTTACTTATTCAATTTTATGCTATTGTCAGCGCTGCCTCACACAGTAATGAATATGATTGGTTTATTTAAGGCGACCAATGGGATGGATAGTTTGTCTTACATTTACATTTAATTCCAACTGGGGTCAAGCTTATGGGGTCAAGCTTATAGGGTTGGTGAAGTTCAGGTAAGGCATTTGATTATTTAGGAATAGGGTTAACAGGATAGAAACCAAAACTGTTTGGATGACTCACTTAAAGATGCACCAGGATTTCTGCAATAACCAAAATAATAGTTTAACCTTCCATTTTGGGCTGGATGTGTAATGTGTTCTTTATATGTGCATATTCTATAAGTAGAATACCTCAGTTAGCCATGAAACGCCAAATCTTAAGCAATAGGTTATGATGACGTATGATGACGTGTCGGCACGTGTCGGCACATGTATGACATTGACTGAAATAGCATAATCACCGTTATGCCTGGCAGCTAAACATGAGTCTGGCATTTTGCGTTTTTCCACCATTCAGTTCTCACAAAGAGGATCTTTAGATACACTTTAAATAAGGTCAGTGTTTCTTTTAAGATTTTGCGGCCTCAGCTGTTTGTAACTGACGTTTGCCAATTTGTCAGTTCTGATATACCAATAAATTCACGGAAGACATTTGTCAACCTATTTGCATCAATACACTACAAAGATTTTGTTGTCTCAATATAGGCAATGATATTTATATACATTACCTTATTCTAGAGATATTACAAACATCCATTTCTATGACTCTCTGCATTATTCCACCATTAAATGTTATCTACTTAATTTAAATTAGGTCTGTGTTTCATCTAGGCTTACACAGCCTGTGTAAATATTGTTAGAACAAGGTGACTTTTATCAATATTACTGCCTGTATTACGGACACATATTTCTTGTAGTGTTAACTGATACAAATGTGTTGACCAACCTCATCCTGTCCTGGCGAGATCTGTACCATTATCAAAGCACCAAGGCAGGGTGTGCCTAAACAAAACACAAACCATGTTTGAAGTAGATCAGGTTCTGTAGGGGTTTGTGACACAATGACTATTTCATGGTCAATAGTACATCATTTTAGGGGACCCGTTTTGGCCTCCATGATGTCACTTTTACAACCAGTGGCCAAAAATAGCAGAATACATCTTCAAGACAATGATTTTTCTTTGGAAAAAAAAGGATCAAACTATGACTCATACAAATGCCTCACTGTTGTTTTTTGTGGACAGTTTCTGCATTCCTTTATCTCTGCTTTGCACTTTAAGCCACAAAAGGTCTCTTAAATCACATAGGTAATAAAAAATGTGATTCCCCTTATGGGAACAAGTCATGTTTGAGATCAGTCATCAAATCAAGTGTTTGATTGAGCTTATCAATAAAGCAATCGCCATGGTAAAAGAGAACATTAAAAGTCCGTGGTCCTTTTTTCAGGGCACCCAAAGACATGAGCTGTAAATCACTATTGCCACGTTCTAGGAGTATTTACCATGTTAAGCGTCACATGCAAAAACTCAACACACAAGATTCAAGTGAAATTGAAAAAGGGCACGACTTGAAGTGTACTGCCATTTTAATAAAACCAATACCATTTGGTTTACATCAGTCGGATGTTTCTTATAATGCAATAACAAAAAGGTTGGATCGGTCAAAGCTCAGATGATGTAATCTATGTATGCTCAGTGTTTAAGGAACCCTAGAACACAATGTTGACTTTTAAGGTCGAATGTTGGTCTTACAATAATACAAAAGCTGTAATGACTAATAAAGGGGGCTGAGAAATGGCTGCTTCTCCTACTACCAACCTATATAGGATGCTGGATGATGAACTCATGGCTACTATGGGACCTTTCAGGGCATTAAGTCAAATGTTATTGTTGGTGCATGGATTACTGGTTGCAATGTGTGTTTCTGTGTGAATGTTGTAATTGACAGAGAAGGTAAAAAGGCAGACAAATTGTGATCCCCAGAGCTTTCCATTGACTGGGTGTTTTTGTCTCCGTGAGCTAACAGTATGTTGTGACAACATTGTCCAGAACAGCAGTAGATTTGGGATTGAAATTGGTGGCATGTTTATGCAGCCTATCTGTTGTTGGTTTTGGCAATTCTTGGATACTGTCGCCCCTTTATGACTATCGCATTTATAGAGGCAGCATTCACAACTATGCAATCTATCCATTCAATTAAAAATGACCTTTTTAATAAACTTCACCTGGATCTAGGACCTGAATTAAATCAGCCGTAGTGTACAGATTTGACATAAGACATTTTAAAATGTGATTTGTTTGCTTTGGTGTACTTTTATTCTCTGTACAGTCTTAAATCTATTCAGCCCTTGGATATTCATACATTTTATTCTGTTACACTATGAAAAAATTATATATTTAATCAGGAACATTTCCCATTGACCAAAGAATAAAATGCTTAATGTCAAAGTACAAAGTAAAATGTGGAAATTCTTCTAATGAGCTGTGGTGCAACCAATGTTAAGTCCACCCCTCTCTGGGTGGTCCCATAAATGGTTAGTAAAATTCACAACCAAAACTATGTCATGAAGACAATGAAATATTCAAAGCAATTACTAAATAAATACTGCAAAAGCATTAATTGGGTAGCAAATAAAAATTTTTCCAAATTGTTGATTATCTGCCAAAGCACAGAAAAAGTTTGGCGCAAGCCTAAACCTGGAAAACACCATGAAGACATCATCCCCACTGTAAATCATGGTGGCAGATGCATCACGCTATGGGGATGCTTCTCTGCATCAGGGTCTGGAATGCTTGTGAAGATAAAAGGCTAAATGGATGCATCATACTACAGGGAAAGCCTTTAAGAGACTGGGAAAAGAACAATCTTGCAGCCAGACCATGACACCAAACAAACTGCCAAAGCCACATCGGAGTTGGTATAAAAAAAGCCAGAACCTCAATCCAATTGAGAATATGTTCAAAGAGTTGAATATTGCCGTTCACTTAAGGTCCCCATCGAACTAGACAGCGCTTGAGCAGTTTTGCAAAAAAGAATGGTCATAAATTGCTGGGTCCAGATGTGTGAAGCTGATAGAGACTAATCCAAACAGAACCATTGCAGTAGTTGCTGCCAAAGGTGTCCCTACAAAATATTACCAAAACAGGGGTGAGCACTTATAAAATAAATTATTTTCTGTTTGGTATTTGTTATTTATTCTGAAAGACAATTTGATTTTTTCTTTTACTTTGGCATTATAGACTTTCTACATTGATCAATTGCAAAAAATAAAATTAGATTCTGTGTTGTAACACAATAAACTGCAGCAAAGCCAAGCAGGGAATGCCAAATTCCAGTGCAGCAGACCAGCTGTACCAGTGAGATCCAATGGGATCTCTTCTTCGTTTGGAGCCCAGTAACCTACTCATTGTTGCTATTGCCCTCACCTTGATCCTGATCACTAACCCACTTGAAGTTCCTCCTTCCCTCATCTTGTTGGTCATTGTTTGGAGACTGTTCCTTTCTAGCGTTTATCTATTTTGGTTTTGTTATGCCTTTGTTTTTTAATTAAGGCTTCTGTACTTCCTGCGCCAGTGTTCTGCCTCATACCTGCAAAATGAGAGGAGAAAATACCTCTGTGAGCCACTGTTAACACAGCAGCATTGCATTTGTAAAGGCCAAAATGGAAAAAAGTTAAAGCCTTTTTGTTTCTGGATATTCATGTTCGTTTGTGACTTTCTGCCTTGGTAAAATCTGGTCAAATCATTTTAGGGAAAAAAACGCTGCCCTTTCTGTGATAATATGGATTTTATGGTACCTACTTTAATTATAGTAGGGACAGATGGCACAGATCTAAATGATGGGGAACAACTTTAGAGTGAAATGATAGTTGTACGTAATATTTATTAGGCCATTGTGTAATAACTGATTGAAATACCTTTTTCATGAAATAATAAGTCAAATTTGTGTTTTGATTCTGGTAGTTGTGTGTGATGTATTTAATGTTTTGAGGGACTTTGTGTGTTTTGCCAATGAGTTGTGTAATTTGGGCCAACAATGTTACAGTTTTGGCCTGAATGTCAACACTTTTGAAAGAGTGAATTCTGTTTGGAAAAACGTCTTCAGACAATCAAGATAAACTGTACTGAAAACGGTAAGCCTCAGTCTCTCAGACCCGAGTTGATGTTGTCTGACCATAAATACAGATGACGTCTCGCCTCAAGAAAAGCGGGTGACGATTGGAATATTAATTCTGCACATCCCTAGGCGAAACATTATAACCATTTTCAGTACCGTTGACTAGACATCAGATTCCACTTGCAAGTCGGATGGCTGTGAATGTTTTTGATTTGAATGTGGTCATAAAACAAATGTTTGATCAAAACCAATATGCAAGGTCTGCCATCTTTGAATGCAAGCTGAACAAGTATAAATACAGTTAGCCAAAGACCCATAATCCCAGCCTGATGCAATTAAATAAGTAAAATACAATTAAAGTGAACAGTTTTCAATGGATGTCATGTTGGCCTGTGGGAGATTTGGATTCCAACGTCACTCTAGTGTAACCCGATCTATCACATCCTTTATAGTGTAGCAGCTCTCCTTCACTTTTTTTCCCCAAACAAGTTGATGATTAGATTATAGGAGAGCTTGATCATGACTGCAGTCTAGATAATTACCTCTGAAGCCAGCTCTTCGAGGGGGTTAAGTGTTATTTAGACATGTGTTAGCTCTGGTATTTTGCAGAAGTGTTGGTGTGGTGTGGTGTGTGTGTGTGTGTGTGTGTGTGTGTGTGTGTGAGAGAGAGAGAGTGAGAGAAGGACAGAATGAGTGAGAGAGAGTGGGAGGGAGGGGAACAGATAATGACAAAGAGGTAGAAAAACATAGAGAGAAAGCAGACAAAAAGAAAAAGTGAGGCAGGATGTGAGAGGAAGAGAGAGAATGAAGATGAAAAGAAGAAAGATAAAAGCCTAGAGAGAACTAAATTGGATAGCAGCCACAAAATGAGCTAACAAAACTGTAATACCCAATGAACAACCACCTTGAAGCTGTGAACATGATGAATGTCTGTGTGTGTGTGTATATGTGTGCAAACAGAGGAGTAGATGTTTAGTTTGCCTCTTCAGACCAATCGGAGTATGAAAATATTCAACCACTCTGGGTCATTGGTGACCCGTTGATGAGTATTAAAGCTGTCTACGTGTGTGTGTTTGTGTAACCTACTATGCAGTAAAAAAGGGATTTTCTGAAATGTTTAACGTGTGAACCCTGGAAAACCAGAACGCTCTTTGCTTCATGAGAGCTATGGGGTGTTCTCTGAACTTGTGGGAGCTCAAGGCCCAACTTGATTGCACTATCGATTAATGTTGTATGTGTGTACAATCCAAAGCCCGACCCGTTCACTTGAGTGGCCTGCACGTTCCCCAGACCTCCACCCAACGTGAGTGTCTTTGGGATGACATGGAACAGGCTTCATCCGGCACCAACAAGCCGCCGTTCAATCTGAGGCCACTGCATCCCTGTGGATGACATCCCTGTGGATGACATCCCTGTGGACCATCCATGACATGCTGTACTACACACACCCCGACGAATTCAGACAATGAATGTGAACACATACGGGGTCCTCTAATGAATTGCTGGAAGTATACGGTGATCTTCATCTTCGACGAAATGTCTCAGAAGCGCAGAAGGGGCCATTAAAGCTTAAAGGTGCACTTTTACGGCATGGATTTCAGAGTTGTCCAAAGAGCGCTTGTTTCATCCTGTTGGCAGTGACTCATGCAACTGGAGATTCCAACAGTCCTTGAATTACGTTTTATTAAAATGGCCTATCGCAGAGGGCTTTTTAAGCCCTTGACCAAATCTTAAAGGAAGATTTCTCTGGAGGTTGGATTCATAAAGGCTCATTGCAAAGACACATGTTAGAATGAAGTATGTGCCGAGACGAAATAAACAATATATTTAAATAAGATTCAATTTAGCTTTCATTAAATCAAAATTATCCGACATGGGAATCTATCCAAGAATAGCACGTTATGGTCACCTAAAGGTCTGTTTCCCCCAAAATGTTTTTACAGGGACTGACCTAAAGGATGTAAAATCTTTTCTTTAAATTTTTTTAATTGTTTTAAAAAATGTCTGCCTTATATTTTTTTGTTTGCTTATTATTAATAATTTCCTATTTTCTGTGTTCGTTTTACTAACTTCCCGAGACCCGTCCTTAATTATGCCTCCCCATTGGGAACAGGTGGTTTAATCATTGGTGGCGCCGTTGACAGATTTTTCATTTTAATGTAGTCATTTCTATGAAAGTTTCAACATCATTGGCTGATCAATCCTTGCCAATCCAATTGGAGGTATGTCCAACTGATTCTTCAGTTAGATCAGCCAATCACAAACCCAGTCTCCACCACAGGATCATGTAACATAACAGGTCCCACTACCGACCTTTAGGCTATGCTTAGTACTTACATGCCTATCCAAGCTCTTCGTTCAGCCACCTCTGGTGTCTATCAGTACACCTTGATTGGAGGACAGCTCCCACTCAGCCCAATCAAAACACTTCTCTGTCCTGCCCCAGAGATGGAACCAGCTTCCCTTTGAAACTAGGAGAGCAGTTCCTTCCTGTTGATAGAAAAGGTCTGATACCCTACAACTTTAACCAGCAACCTGAACGTCTTTTTTTGGAAACAACAATATATG
Organism: Esox niger; assembly: GCA_016801105.1. Taxonomy (NCBI): domain Eukaryota; kingdom Metazoa; phylum Chordata; class Actinopteri; order Esociformes; family Esocidae; genus Esox; species Esox niger. The sequence goes on along the minus strand of JACXGJ010005927.1, from coordinate 21,700 downwards.
GTTCACTGGAGAGATTTTAGTACCTATTCCGTTTTCGGTAGACGCCATGTTGTCAAATTGGCCGTGGCAAAGTTGAGTTGTCGGATCACTCGCAAACCATCAGTGGGACAGGGCTGTCGCTTCCTCCTGACCGGCTGCCTCCCCCTGACGACCCGGTTCAGGAAAATGGGTCACATCGACTGGGAGATCACCAAGACTGCCCTGCTCATGTGCATTAAAAAAGGACGCCGTTATCAAAAGCACGCGGATGCTTCCTCTAGCCATCTCTACGGCTTGTCTCATTGGCTCAGGCTGGCAGCCTTCAACAGGAGACACCTGCTGCCCTGACGAGCCCCATCTGGGCCTATAATGATACGTAGTCTGAGAAAACAGGAAGTGGGTCAAGATGATCAATGATATGCCACGTGGCTTTGATTACGGGTTTTTTGATTTGTGGCCATTTGATTGGGCTATTTGACTGTTTGTTTGATGTTCAATGGACCAAAATATTACTTCAAAACCTGTGTTGTTTTGACTGGTTTGGTCACTGAGATCCTACTAAATCCGCCCTTCCCAAGACACGCCACATTTCATATGCTGTTTATGGGTCGTTTTGAAACCACTGCAGTGATGTCGAGGAGTGTGAGTGCCAAGGGTGAACAGGACGGGCCCAGATGTACGTCGGATCGACGAGTTCCGTCTCGCCGATCGAGTCTCCCGTCTCCGTTGTCGCCTGGGTGTTTTAACGAGGCAATAATATGATTTTTGAGGACTTGCCCAGAAGCATGCCATGTCCCAGTATCCCATACTGGAATGTGTGAGTTTATGGTCTGTATGAAAAGACACAGAGGGTGTTCGGCTTCAGACTGGCATGCTGTTGACTCACAGTAGAGGCATTTTTTCTGCGGTTGGAGCTGCTTTCGATTAGAGTGTATAGTAGTGCACGCAGGTGCGCTGGCACACACACACACACACACACACACACACACACACACACACACACAGGCTGCCCAGTAGAAACCATCTCCGTGACCAAGTAGAGCCCGTCTATAAAATATCAGGCACGAGTATGGCAAGTGTGACTCTTTCCCCGCGGCTCTATAACCTCATCACACAAATCTGACAGGAGTGAACAGATACAACACTGCAAGCTCTGAGAAGTGGGTATTTGTGAACTAGTTTCTTCACGACTGGTCACCTGTTACTTCAAACCAAAGACTCACGTTTGACATGCTTCTCCATATTTTGTATAATATCTTTGGCTTCTTGGTCTGCTAAGAACACTGCTAGCCAGGGTGATAAACACGCACAGATGACTGTGGCAAACATTGCTGCTGACATGCTCAGAGTGATGATTTTCTGTAAACAATATTTTTTCGAATAAACGATTGAACACAGCTACTGTATGTTCAGTGGAGTGAGTTATGGGCATCACGAATGGACAAGTATATCTCAAGCCAGTAGGTTTGTCGGCTCACTGTGTAACACACTTCTGTTCTAGCCAGAGCAGTCCATTCAGCTCAACATGATGTCACGTGAATCCTCAGACATCCAGCTGTGTAGTTACAGGCTACTACAACACATGTCTTCTGCTGACGTTATGACATGGGAGAAACACTGAATGATCTCGTGGTAATGCACTTTTTGAATTTGTCTCCGGCAACGCGGTTCAAACATTTTCAATGCGACGAAGCACAGTTTTTCCGAGAAGTTCAAAACAAAAAGCTCTGAAAACCCTGAGAGTAATACCTTAAGATGTAGATCATGGCATTAATCATAAGCCGACAGTTTGTGCGAAAGCGTCTTGGCACACGGGGAATATAATAAATGATTAGTGAGTGGCCATAACAGGCATGATAAATCAAAGGCCTTGGATTCACTGCGTCTCGTTACCAGAAGAAAAAGATGAAAGTATTGGGTTCGGCGATATATCAGGTCTGGCCGTGAGTCGGTCTTCAATCTTCAGCGGCCCTCCTCTTGACTTTGTTAAACCTCCTTGTACCCCAGTACCCCCTTGGCTCTGCCTTGCGTGGGGAGTCCTGAGTGTAATTTACCAGACAGAAGCTCTGGGTTGTGATGGAGAACGTGTACTACCAGGGTATCCCTGTAATATTTTGCCTGGCTGGTAATGAAATACACATGGAGGGCTCCATGGCGGTGGTGGCCAGGCTTGTGTCAGGAGGACGCTTAACATTCTCCAGCCACATGAGAGGCTAATTACTGTGGTGTGTGTGTGCACGGGAGAGAGCGCCTACGCATGTATCAAAGTGCACGTGTGTGTGCGCGCAACTCGGTATCATAGCTGCACTTGAGAGCAAGACATTTCATCGGGGAGATAAACGTCTGAGGGTGAAGTGGTCGACGCGAATGGAAACAAAAGCCCTGTTTTTGTCTTTGGTGTCTCTTTGCTGGAATTCATTCTGCAGCAGAGCATGTTTAACAAACGCTTTAAAATCCTAGATCACCCTGGGCCACACTTCGATTCTACCGGCTGAAGTTCAGTATTTGTGATCGGGTAAAATGTAGGTAGTAGTTCTGACTCCCAGAATTAAGGTTTAGAGGTTTAGAGCTGATATTTATTCCAGCTAGTTGAGGTTATGGTTAAGGGTACAAGGGATTCATTCTGCCTTGTTTGGTAAAGGGATACAGTTTGGGAAAGGCTTCAAGTGAATAGAATTTGACACTGCCTGGCACTGGGAATGAACAAGTGATACTTGGATTCAGAAAAGACGGCATAACTGCCTCTCCACCATCCCTAACCAAAAAAAAAGTATGAACAGAGGGAATGTGTGTGTGTGCGCGTGTGTGTGTGTCTTAGGAGCATACACACCTCAATTTGTCTGTTCCATAATAAGGAATGATTTGTATTTGTTGACTAAATGAACGCCATTCAAGCATTGTCTGAATAGATCAAACTGATTTAACAAACTGCAAAAGCTACCAGTGTGGATTTGAAAAAGGACTTTGACCGTTCCTCCACCATTTCAGCTCCACTTATTTATCCAGCATGCCACTGTCTGCGCTAGATATTTGAAAGAAAAATAATTTGAAAGCAACAGTATTTATTATCTGTGAAATGCAATTCGCTGGCTAATGCCAATGTAATAAGTAGCAGCTAACATAAACAGTTAGATACCACCAGGGCTAAGAAGTGATGACCGATGGCTCCAGCTATGCAGTGAAACATTCTTGGTTTATACTGGAACCCAGGAGGACCATATTCACACTGAAGGAATTCCAAAGCAACAACGCATCCCGGAATAAAAGAAATGTATCCAAAACAGCCTCCACCCACGCACTGTCTCTTTCTCTCACTCACCCTCTTTATTTTCTCTTTGTCCCACGCTCCCGTCGTCTCATTCGGAAACAAAAGGTGCACTTGGCATGGAGGCTGGTGGGGCTGGCCACAGGGCAGATGGGAGAGCGATGGTTGGACAGCGAGACAATGTTGATGCACACGAAACTCTATAAATTAGCAAAGCACATCGGTGAGCATGGCTAGATTTCATTTCACCTCTCGGTCTGCCACCCTAACCCTAACCCTAACCCATCTGTCAACTAACCTCTGGTCACTTCCCAGCACAAAAGCCCCTATTCATTATATTTAAGCTTATGTATTACCTGTTCCACACCTCAGTGGTCCTTTTGCCCAGTGGGTCATTTCTTTCCTCCAATTGAATGTAGTATGGGCCTTATCTGTTTGATATTGGCAAAGCACCTTGAACACAATGTTATTTGTCATATTTCTACACACCAGATATATATGCATGGCACATCATTCAGATTACAATGGCTGTTTTTAAGTTAACCACCGAACCTTGTGTTTTAGTGAGCGTGTTTATGCGCGCCCGTGCGTGCGTGCCTGTGTGTGTGAGAGAGAACGAGAAGGAGAGAGGAAAATGAGAGTACTGAAGCATTTATCATTGGCGTGGTCCGTCCAAGCCATTTATTGAGGAATGTCTGACAGAATGTCCTTAGAGAGCGAATCAATACGCCCTTGACTACTGTTCACTGGGCCAGTCTGGTGGAGTAGGTGATGCAGTGTTTAGCACATTTCAAAACAGAATCATCTAACTTTTAGGAAATTGTGTGCATTTAAGCCTTTGATTCTATTGTTTAAAAATCCTGTTTAGTTGCAATCGGCGAAATTTACTTTCATCTTACAGCCATTTCAAGTTTTTTGTGAAAACAGTCAGTAAAGAACTAATTATTTAAGGTTCTGCTTCAAAAACCAATAATAATCAATGCGGAAATGTACACTTTATTTTGTGTACTGTAAATGTTTGCTGGTACTTCAAAGAAACACTGTGTTTTCATGTCTGAAGTAATCCAAAACGGCTGAGATTGACCACAGTAATAAAGAATATGTTGGTCAGATGAAAACTCTGTATGTGGTAAACAAAAAGATAAGTTCAGTTGTTATCTTTTTTATTTACATGAAAAAAAGCTTCTTCTCACATGGCCACTCTCAACACAGATACGGCCAGGGCTGCTCCATGCAATACTGCTTTGAGAGGAACAAGAGAGTTTTTAGTTAAATCTTTATTTATGAGCCTTTCCTGTTGGATCCATATGTTCTGAGTTGCACTTGGCAGGGATCTTGTGGATTCCTGACTGTCTCTGGTAATAGGGATTGTAAGGGCATGGCTTATGTAAACAGCATTAAGATGCAAGTCTACCTCTCGGAGAGAGCCAAAATGGAGCACCTGATCATTCCAATGCAGATATTAGTACCATCTAATAGTCGAGTCTTTGTTAAGATGCTGGCAAGAATGAAAATATTTCAGATCTCCTTGGCCGTTAAAGTAAGTTCACTCACATAGAATTTCAGGGCTACAAGGTTATGGATGGTTTTGACCACGGAAAGGGCTACCTAACATTACAATGTCTTCATGAAGTACATTTCCATTGAAGTCATTTAGCAGAGGCTGTGATCCGGGGTGACTTATGGTAGTGAGTGTGTACATGTTGTAGCCTTTACCATACTGACCCACTCACTGGGGAGTCACATGCACACGCTCTCTGAGCTATGCTTCACAAGGCCATAAGCACTGAAATAAATCGATTCATCTGTAATCATTGATTGTCCAGAGAGTGCGTACATCTTTGCTGGTTTAAAATCAACCAGTGACGAAAAGACATGTAATACCACAGACGTCAGCCCATCTCTATCAAACATGTTTGTACACAGTGATTGACCAGGAATTTGCTGGAGTGTATAATCGCAGAGTGTGGCTCCATGTTTTTTGTCAGGTTAGCTAGTGGCTGCAGTTTGCGTGGCTACAGTGGCACAGCTGGTGCTTGAGAGGCTTCTTTCTCCTAGTTTGTGAGAGCTCACTGATCACAGTGAGTGGAAGGTTTATGAAGGGATGGGTCCCGGGCTGGAAACAAGGATTTCAAAAGAACGATTTCACAAAAGCCTCTCTGTACCCCCAGGAAGTTAGTCACGAAATGAGTCAGTGTTGTTGGGAGTGAATGAAGTTAATCTGATTCTCTTTCTTCTATCCACACATTGATTTATATTGATATCCCCTCCGCCCCAAGACAAGACTCTTTTCTAATCCATTTCAACATGAGTATGTGCAGTGATGTTAGCTTCAAAACCCTGTATCGTAAAGACGATGCATTTCTGGTTTGACATCTTTGCTGCAACGCCACCTCTGGAAGGGAGGCTAGGCCAGGCTGCCGGCGGTTTCCGTCTGGAAGGGAGGCTAGGCCAGGCTGCCGGCGGTTTCCGTCTGGAAGGGAGGCTAGGCCAGGCTGCCGGCGGTTTCCGTCTGGAAGGGAGGCTAGGCCAGGCTGCCGGCGGTTTCCGTCTGGAAGGGAGTCCAGGCTGCTGGCGGTTTCCGTCTGGAAGGAGGGAGTACTACAGAGACGAAAGCCAAGCTGCAGAGAAATAATAAAATATACTTTTTTAATAAACCTGAGTGGTTTGAATCCAGATTGCCCCCTGAAAGCAGCGGTGAATGAGGTTGTGTGTGTGGTTTGTGACATGTGGTCAGTTTTCCTGGCTTGGGGTCATATCCAGGCAGTTGCACATGGCCTGTCAACAGTACCTAGCAATGTTCCCCGGGTCGTACACCACACCCCGTGTCCTGGTGCTTGAGTACACTGCACCGGTAAGTGGATGAGCCCACGACACAACGCCGGCATGCTATGGAGGCACTGGCCGCGCGTAGAGGAGAGCTGGTGTATTAGTGAACCAGTGAGAACCTTGTTGTCTCACGCCTGATTCCGTTTATCCGACGTCAGTTCGCTCACTAGGGGCCTGTAGCGTTACTTTCACGCTACGTTTCGCGCGCGACCGAAACCTCCAGGGATGCCATCTTGGACGCGTTCAGCGAGAGAGCCAGGTGTCCAAGAGGAACATTTTGATTCCAATGGGCAATTTCCCGCATTATTGTAATCAATGATCTAATAATTGACTGGGGGCAAAGACATACGTTCCTCCTCCAAATGGCTTTAATCACTGACAGCGGCTCAATTTGGTGCAATTAGAGAAATTGTGGTAAGTTGAGGCAGATGGGGATAAGCTCCGTCTGCGGTAGCTCCCACTCAGGTTGGTGGGTGTCAGTCAGCTCTTACATTGGCTTCTTCCCTCCAGCCTGAAAAGCCAATATTTCCCGGTATGTTTTCTTTCATGACCAGTTGTGAATTTGTTTGAAGCCGTGGAAGTATACTGCTGTCAGAAGTAATTTTTTAAATACAAATTAGGTCACGATAAATCAATGACACGTTTGCAATAGCCTACTAACTCCTGAATGGCAAAACCCAAGCATGTTCAGCGTTTTATTCCCCCCAAGCTGTAAAAACGTTGAACTAAAAAGCTTCCTAGGAATCATCACAGTTTACCAGACTACCTGACAGTTGGTGGATAGCAGTATGTTCCCTTCTTCAGGTTTTATTAATATGAAACTGATACTTTAAAGTAAACAATGCACACCAGGGAAGGACTTGTATATACAGGGCCAGTCAAAAGTTAGAACACACTTACCCATTCACTTGATATCAATTTGATATAACTGAGATCAATCTAAACAAAATTACCCATAATAACGAAGCGAAAACAAGTTTTTTGAAATTCGGGTCAATTTATAAAACTTTCCCTTTTCTCATTTTAATGTGCCAAACAGTTGATTTTGGCTTGTCTAAAGTATTGGCTATATTTCTTATTCATTTATTCTCCTTTATCTGCATCATGTTTGCCAGCTTGACATGCTGTCACATCCTAGCTTGGCAGGCCTGCCGTGCCAGTGATATCCAATGCCCTCATTTGGAGCACCAACACCTGTTAATTGTTACTGCTCTAGCCTGTATTCCTGATCCCTATTCATTTTCCTCCTTCCCTAGTGTATCTTGTCCATCACTACTTTGGATATACTTTTGTTATGTCTTAGTTCTTTTTATGAAATATCTTACGCTCAACCTGGGCCTGTGTCCTGCCTCCTAAATGGAAACATTACACTTGCACTGACCTTTCTTTGGTCTTTGTGTTTTCAGACACCAGCAACCGACTCCAAAAAATGCAAATACTAAAATAAAGAATCTATACATGACACTGACAGCTCTGTGGTGTATGCAATAATGATACAAACAAACACGCCTACCTAATAAGAGACAGCTGTGAAGCCAATTGTCCAAATATTCTGGTACCCTGTAAAGGGGATGGCTGTTGTACACTTGATTTAAGGTTCATTTAAACGGATGAAAATACAAACAAAGTAATGCCAACATTCTGTACTTTAGCCCCATCATCAGTTATTTAATTTCAAATCAAATGTGTTGTAGTAGAGAATCACAACAATGAAACCTGTCCCTTTCCAAATAATGATGAACCGCACCTTTTCGTCATGAATCTAAACACAATTCCCCATAATGCAAAAGCGCCGCTTTAAAAATATGTACCAATTTACTAAAAATAAAAGATAAAATCAGCAAATGTATTCGGACCCTTTATTCAGTACATTGCAAAAGCGTCTTTTGGCAGCTATTTCTCCCATTCTTCCTTGCAGATCCTCCCAAGCTCTGTCAGATTGGATGGAGAGTGTCGGTGAACTGCAAACCTCAGGTCTCCCTACAGATGTTCAATGGGTTTCAAGTCCTGACTTTGGCCGGGCCACTTAAGGACATTCACAGACTTGTCCCTATCCACTCCAGCAGTGTCTTGGCTGTGTGTTTCAGGTCACTGTCGTGCCGAAAGATGAATATTCGCCCCAGGCTGAGGTCCTGTGCACTCTGGATCAGGTTTTCTTCAAAGACCTCTCTGTACTTCGCTCCATTCGTCCTTCCTTCAACCCTGATCACTCTGCCAGTGCCAGACACTGTGAAGCCTCCACATAGCAGGAGGATGTCCACCCCCGTGCTTCATCCTAGGGATGGTGTTACCCAGGTAATTAGTAGAACCTTGTTTTTGCCAGAAGCAGTACATGAAGTCCTAAAAGTTCGATTTTGGTCTCATGAGTCCAGAGAATTGTTTTCCTTTTGTTCTCAGGGTCCTTTAAGTGCTGTTTGGCAAACTCCCGATGGTATGTCAAATACATTTGACTCAGGAGCGACTTCCTTCTAGCCACTAACATAAAGGCTTGATTTATGGAGTGCAGCAGAGATGGCTGTCCTGGCAGCTTCTTCAATCTCTGCAGATAATTGGGTTCTTAGTCACCTCCCCGACCAAAGCTATTCTTGCCCGATTATTTTGGCCGGACGGCCAGCTCCAGGAAGAGTCTGGGTGGTTCCCAGCTTCTTCCATTTCACAATGATGGAGCCCACCGTGCTCCCGGGAATTTTTATAACCAGATCTATACCTCGACACAATTCTATCTTGAAATCTATGGAGAATTCCTTTGACTTCACAGGTGGTGTTTTGCTTTGACATGCACTGGTTGGTGTGGCACCTTAAATAAACAGGTGTGTGCCTTTCTAAATCATGTCCAATCAATTGGATTTGCCACAGCTGGACTTCGGTCAAGTGCTGGAGACACCTTCAGGATGATCAAAGGTCAGAGGCTGCATCTAAAATGACTTTGGATTGTCATGGAAAGGGGTCTAAATACCTTTTGAATTAGATATTCATTCAATAAATGAACGCCAATCGCATGCTTTCACTTAGTCATTATGGGGTATTGTGTGAAGATAATGGTACACAGAATCAGTAATTAATTAATTAAATAAAGTCCATTAGAGCAAGTAAAAGGGGTTGAATACTTTCAGAATGCGCTGTATAGTAGCAGTTTGAAGCTTTTTTGTAATATTCTTGGCAACTGATTTGATAGTTGACAATGTAATGGTTTGAAATAATTATTTGGCGGGCTTAATATTAATCCCGCGTCACTATAAATCCCATTTTGATATTTTAGCTTAACATTTACAGCCTCCTGGAACAACCACTTATGGACCAGACTGACTGCACTAAGCAGAGGTAAATTACCTCATACACCCCAACTTGCTTTGCTCATCCAAGCCAGCATCTACTGCACTGTGGTCTGTGACCCCAGATACCACTGTGAAATCCTGACTTCAAACATAACATTACAACCGCTAGCAACTGCCGCATCTCTCCGTTGAGCGCGTGAACAAGATTCACTGTGTGGGAAGTGCTGGAAACGGGGGAAAAAATTTATGTATGTCGCAACATTTCAAATGGTTAACGATCACAAGTCCTCTTTAGCATCATATCGTCTCTTCTTCTCTCCACGGAGTGGCGTTCAGTGCCTTGGTGCCGACTTCTCTTTGGAGAAACCGCTCTTTTAAACAGCTAAACTGGGTGTTTCACTTTCAACTCTGCAGGTACATTAGTAACCCGAAAGCTATGAAGACTTGTTACACGCACGTTCACATAAGACAAATTATTAGAAACTCCAGACCCAACCTCCTGTTGTTTTAAGATGAATTACGATGTCCTCCCCCTTTATGGCTCCGACATCCTTGTAGAGGTAACGTTTTGGAAGAGTCCACAATTGCATACTTTGGTAATAACTTTTCTCCGCTGTGACAAAGGAGAGAAGGCAACGTGGAAAGAAAGGTGTAAAATTTAACAACTGATCTTGCTTTTTTCTCTCCCCTTTTAAAAAAACACGAGCAAATGGGATTTGTGGTGGGAAGCGAGACTGAAAGAAAAATTGCTGCTAAAGATATTAAGGCCTGTTGTTAATAATGGTTAGATTTATAACAGACTGTTTATAACTGATTGTTTCAGGTTGCTGTACAGCAACCCACATGGCCCATACTCAAGGTATCTAAAACCAAGTTCAGACTCAAGTTCAGACTCAAGTTAATTCTTGAACATCACACATAACTCCTGATATACCAGGCTGTTTTACTCTAGCCTGAACTGTCTGTTCACATATTTGCAACTATGTAAATACACTGGGATTCCTTCTATATACCAGTCTTATCCAACATTTCACAAACTGCTGGGTTGTCTCAGCTTTAGTGGGACACATGCAAAAAAACTATCTAGAACAAGATTAACTACGATCTAACAAGAAAACCCAGCCAGATAATTTCAGCTTGTAGTTGGCTGTCAAAAAATCATTCGCAAAAGGCATAACATATTTATCAGACTACCGAGATGTATGTTGAACTATATTTATTGTGATTGAACTGCTTCAGTCTATTCTGCCCAAAATACCTTACTGTATGTCATGATACTATCTGTAAAAGATCACTTATTTTAAAGACCTCATTAGATTAGATATGATTCAACTTTATTGTCTTTGAACAAGTACAAGTACATTACAATGAAATGCAGTTAGCATCTAACCAGAAGTGCAAATAGAAGAGGGCAGAAACAGTACAGTAGGTATAGGTACATTTCAAGTAGGATTAAGAGCAACCCGCAAAAAGATGGCTTTGTTGTATGATTTGGGAATTTTACGTATATTTTTAGATATTATGATTTCTAGTTATACCTCCAAAGTCTTTTGCTGAGTCAATCTTTCATGACAGATCTTTACTGTAATGAACTACAGTACTGAAGTACATGTGTAAAAATGTAAAAAGCAACAGAAGCTACTTCCTTCAAGGCCTTTTGCAAGGCGTCGACGACACTAAACTGCCAGCTCTAAATTAGAAGTCACTGCTGTGGGGTTTACGTCACACTGAACCCCAACACACCATCGTTGGTTTTTGGGGTGTTGTGTTATGAAAACATGTTTTCCACATCCGTGGATTGGCTGTTGATCTGGATCACGCTGAGCCGGCAGTTTCCGTTGCTGTTTGAATTGATGCAGGTGGTCTATCTCAGGGAGTGTAGTGCAGCGCTCAGGGAACAGCTAACGAAACTCCCACAGCGTGCATGAGAAAATGGCAAGCACTGCTAACACTCCCAGGCCAGCTGCATTTGCTGCGTTCCACATGCACAGAGAGACACACAAAAATGCCCAGAGTCCCAGGAGCGTTTGCCTGGGCAAGAGACCACGGCATGCCTCAAAGGAGCAGAGCAACACGGGAGAAGAAAAACCTCTGGATGGTGTTTCTACACGCGGAGCGGCGTTATTGAAGGTTAGCTACAGACGGTTGAGGGTGACCGTGGTTACCAAGTGGCTACCTCTGTGTTTCCCATGGACTTTATAGGCTCTCCAAGGAGCATTCCAGACTGCGGTTCCTTGACGGCTGTCTCAGGATTTTATAGGCTGAATCCAAATCCTGTTGCAAATCAATATAAATCGTGTGATATTGACATGAATTTAACAGCTAAACAGGGCTGTACCTGTGTGAGTGAATGAGTAACTGTAGCGTTTGTCACCTGGGTTGACTATTGGCTTAACCAGGAAAAGGACTCGGTGAGATAAAAAATATTTTACAGGAGTGTCCTGGCCACGGCTGGCACCAAAAAACTAAAACGAGAAACACAAGCTTAGGGAAATCCAAATACAGATTGCCATACCATACCATCCAATACCAATACAAAACCAACTAAATACAGCAGCAATGAACTTAACGTTAGACTGCCTGCCCATCACAGGTGAAAACGTATACAGTGTTAGATACACGAGGCTGTATGAAATACCTTACTTTGCTCACAGTCACAGGGGCGCGTTCCCCTCACCCACATGTCTTCATCGGAGATCTAGTGAGGGAATAGAATTTAAGGACCCGACCACAGTGATTGTCTCTGGTAGACTTCTGGTGACGCGGGCTTCTGCCCTAAGAACAAATGCAAAGAACACATTTTCTTTTTCTCTTGAGTAGAGATAATTAATTGATATTCAGCTATCCCACAATTTGTTCAGGTCCCAGTGTTTACCCAGCATGCAATCAGTAAAAAAGCCCTGACCAGCTACTCAGTCAAAGGCAACAACCGGCCATCTCGCCAGTTTATTATTGAGCTACTCCATCCATAGTTGTTACATTATTGCAATGACATTAAATGTGATTCAGGAGATCTTTTATTTTATTTCAGCAGGATGTAGTAACTGCACCAGCGCTCGTCGTGGAGGCTTTTCCAATTAAGGGTTGTTTTGGACTCGGATTCTGGTGCAGCTCTGTTCAAGTGAGCAGGTTGGCTGAAGTTTTGATGCAGAGCTTTGGGATAAATCTCACACGTTCAAACAAAAACACTGCCTCCATCAAATCACCACCTAGGTGTGTGATAACTATGAAATTAATGAATCCCTACAAGCCTTTTGTCTGTGCTCTTTCCCTGCCCCAAAAAATTCCAATTAATTTCACACATCCTAAACGTCGTGGTCAGTCGTGAATGGAAACAAGTAGTTCTCTTTCCCATTTAGCATCATTGTGATTGTAAAATGTAATGACCTTGCTGGGACAAAAGATTTCACATAAAAAAAATGAAACCCAAAGGAATGATATAAAACAGCATTTTTCATTACTAGACAGATCTGCGGAATCAAATAAAAACCAACAGTGGTGAAAACAAACGATTGTAACAAAATGTTGGTTGCAGCCTGTGAAACACAATGTGCATGTCAGCAGACAAGCACTTTCACTTAGAGAGAAAAAGTCACGCGGTGATTCGTTTTACCCCACGTGACACGAGAGAGCGCCTGCCTGTACGTATCAGTGAGTCCACGCACACACGCTTGAGTGTGAACGCATGCGTGTCTTTGCGCACGTGAGAGTCCGTGTGTGTGTGTGTGTGTGTCGGATCAGGTACTGGGAAATATCCTCATTGTCAACCTTTCAAAACCCCAACCTGTTGACCAGCGCTGTCACAACCTTCAACCGCAAGTAGAAAACTCAGAGGTCAGATTTCACCCTCCAGTCCCAAGGCCCCTTTCCACCCCAACCAGGAACCACAGCACCCCTTACCCCCCGACACCCCACATCCTTTCACCCAATGAGTGGTCATCTTGACACCCGCCTGTCATTCAAACAGCCATGAGTAGATCTAGCCACGCTGTGACTATTGTCGGTGAAATACAGGCGGCGTGATGAACAACTTCCCTTTCCTGGCCGTGCGCAGCTGTGGACAGGGCACGGAGCTCCTCTAGGGCCATAAATTAGGGCCTTTGTACTCCAGAAGGATTCAATCAGCCACAGGTGTGGGCCTTACTGGGAAACTGCCTGGGATTAGGTAGCCCCTGCTCTGGATACCGGATAGCGGGCTGAGAAGGAGGGAGTGAGAGAGAAAGGGGGACGGAGAGAGAAAGACTGGAAGTAGAGACGGAGAGAAGGAGGGAGAAAGTGCTTGTGGTGGCACGGAGTGAGGGATGTAGAGTTAGAGGAGTTGGAAGAACGGGTCTGGGCCGCGTGCAGCCAGGCTCTCATTCTGGAAGCGACTGAGGGGAAAAATCGCTGATGAAATGTGGCACAGACCCACGGAATGCAACTCCAAGCTTCCACATCTGCAGGAAAGAAGAAACCAGGTTCCTAATTTTACAATGATGATGTCAGTGAGAATACATGACAGTGTGGAGCTGAGGTGCCAAGTTTCTTTTCATTTTCTTCTTCTTCGTCTCTCCCTGCGCTTTCATGCTCCCCCCCACCCAGTCGGAGTTACGCAAGAGACGCTACACTTCGCGGCAGCCTTACAGCACGGCGGTCCACACAACTCACTGAGGAATACATTACTGATGTTTTCTTACAGGGAGGAGGACAAAATGAAAGTTGATTAAAAAAAAAGTATACGGAAATGTACTTACTGTATATTAGACATTATTGGGATATCACCAGTGTCTCCTGATTAGGTGAACCCACTGCTGAACTCTTTCCCTGTCAGTGCAAATATATAAAAAATTCACAATTAAAAATGGATAAGTCACCTATGGCACAGGTGTAACACAAGCCAATGAATACAGGATCCAAGATAACATCACATGCCAATGGATCCTGGGAACCACCCGGAAAATTCTCTTCAACTCAAGGGATTCTATGACCTAACTCAAGGAAGAGGGATTGTGTGTTGAATTACCGTTGTTATAATTTTTTGTCTTTTTTGTACTGATCTACACTAGACAGATGTTCTCTTTCTTGAAAAGAAAGTATTTGATCTTTATCTATTGGCCAGTGTAGGTATCTGATCTTTGTCTATTGACCAGTGCAGGTATCTGATCTTTGTCTATTGACCAGTGTAGGTATCTGATCTTTATCTATTGGCCAGTGTAGGTATCTGATCTTTGTCTATTGACCAGTGCAGGTATCTGATCTTTGTCTATTGACCAGTGTAGGTATCTGATCTTTATCTATTGGCCTGTGTAGGTATCTGATCTTTGTCTATTGGCCAGTGTAGGTATCTGATCTTTATCTATTGGCCAGTGTAGGTGTCTGATCTTTATCTATTGGCCAGTGTATGTATCTTGGTTAACTTTCTTGAGAGGGAGACTTGATTTGTCATGACGCTTCACTCACCAAAGATGAGGACATTTTTTGCTTTGCACAAACACTTAGATTCAGTTTAAGTTTTTTGCTCAGGTGTGAAATTGTACAGAGCCTGTATATACAATACGTTATCATTTCCGGAGGATATCAAAGAATACTTCAGTAGCTGGATTATTTTGAAAAGTAGCCTATAGACTGGATAATTTGCTTGCACATCCTCCACTCCAATCACAAAATAGACAGTCCCTATACCCAACATCTTCAGCCCTTGATTTATGGTTTACATCGCCACATCGTAACCGAAAGTGCTCTTGCCCAAGAAAGTGTGAGTGTTTCTGCTAATTTACAACAGAACTAGTTACAGGCTTCGCAGGGAAACTGACAAAAAACGTAGTTGTGTTGATTCAGTTTGACAATTACTGACCAGCAGTGTTAGAGATGTAACTAAGGTTTGCATTGCATTGTGGGTTATATCAACCCTGCAAGTGAGTGAATTTGGTCACTTGTCCTCTCAAGCTTAATCAAGATCCAGTAGGGCAGCTTTTGTGAATTGGATGTGCACCTCATATGGCAATCAAAACTGCATTCTTTCCAGATAGGGATTCCCCCGGTGGGAAACTGGTTAAGGTTGAGTACTTAGCGGCTGTCTACTTTGCACATGGAGTCCAGCCATACTCTGTCCTGTGTTTTCTGGCAGACAGTGAACGGTAGCTTAACACCCGCCAACATAGCCAAAACTTACAGGCATGGACACAAATGATGTGATAGCTAGAGTGACCGTATTCAATCGACTGCACATTTTGAAAACCTGATTTAAGAGGCCAAAAGGAAAGAAATCCCAAATAATCAGGCAATAGAAAAGGCATTTAAATCCTATTCACTGAATGTAATCAACGAATACCCAGTCATGACAATACAAACATTTCCAAAGTGAAATTAAGAACTATTACTTCCCATTGTAATTTTTTTGTATAGAATTCAACACAGGAAGTCTGAACACAACACTGCCTGTCTCACAATCACTTTGGCTAACATTTTCAGAGACAGCTAACAGCAAGTAGCAAGCAAAAAAATGGGGGGAAATTTAATGCCGGCCCTAACCATATGGTGATCATATGAAAATGACATTGTGTTGAAAATTCTTATTCTAAAGGAAGATTATCAAAATAGCAAACATATCTGTTGATATGCCTGCTGGAGTCATGGCCAAGCTGAAAAAAAAACCTGTGCAAAAATGGAAACTTCTGGCTACTCTCTTAAAAGTTAAGAGACGTGTCTGTGAACCTACTTTAAGGCCTAATTGTCTTATTTCCCTAGATTAAATGTTTTTCTCCCTTGTACCTCAGCAGCACACTTCAGCATATTTCCAATTCGCACCTGAAATACATTCTTCACATTTCGAGTGTTAAACAAATGATTGTTTCCTGTGCCAGGAAGGCCTTTTTTCTCGTCATGCAAACATTAATAGCGACTTGTCAGAAACGTATCAGAGCTAAAGGGCTCCAGGTCTTTGCATGGGTATCAGCTGATGTAAGCAAGTACAAAGAGATGCCAAAATAGGAAGCGTGTCGTACACAGTCCATCCAATGAGGGCAGCATTCTGGGCCTCACGATATTTAATCGAAACACTGAAATCTCCCCTTTTCCCCCGTCATTCCACCAGCCTCCTGTTGCACACTAGCCATAACCCATAATACACACGTACTCATACGCACACACCCCTCTGGGATGCTACGCTCGGTGAAATGAGTATGACAGCCAGGTCACTTTCATTGGGGGGCCCTGTGCAATTCGCCACCCACATATGTCAACTCTCTGGTGTCACTTTTTCTTGACCGTTGATGATTGCCAGTTTTCCTTCTGCAAATCAAGACGTTATGAGAAACAGATTTGTCTTTGTGGGAAATAATGTCACTAGATTTTTTTCTCCCTCCCTCTTTCACTCTCGCTCCCTCTCTGTCCCTGTCTCTTGCTTTTACTCCTTTCAGTCCCTCCTTCACGCACAATCTTTCCCTCAATCCCTTCTTCCTCTCCTAGGGCCTATTTAGACTACGCGAGAGAAGGAAACCATAGATTTGTCTTGGTATGCATAGTGTTTTCCATTATGTTGAAATTTCTAATCGAGCCTGTGCACTGGACAGAAACTTGACCATCAACCTGGAAGGTGTATAGATTCACGTGTGATAAAGCTTGTTGGTTGGTTTACTTCGGACACAACAAACCTCTTTATATGGAACACTTGCAAGCAAGGCTGGGAGTTGTGAACGTCTGGCTGCACACGACGCTGGAGCTTCATCCAAGGGTTCGGGGGTGGGGGGGGGGGGACAAAAAACGCTAGCAGAAGGCTATGAGTTCTAGTCACGGTCGGTCTTTAGATTCGATCCAGTAAGCGCAGTAATCATTGGTGGCGAGAACGCAGTGATGCAGACCAGGTGAGAAATTTTAGGATGGTCAAACGTCCAATATGTGACGTGTGTGGATGCAAGCCACAAGTGAACTTTTCTGATGCGTTGGGTGCCGGTCCAAGACATTCACGCCGTGCTGCGTGTTGGATCAAACTGAAAGCGTAGCACTGACTTCAGGAGGTGGTGTCTCGAGCTGTCAGTATCTGCAAGTTACACAATCAAATAATATAACGTCTTGAATCTTCTTCAGTATGTTTTGGAAAATATATTGTGGTGTAAATAAGCCCTTATTCTTTCTCCTAATCGCTCCCTCTATTCATATCTCCATCTCTCTCTTACTCCCTCTGTCAATCCCTATCATTTTTTCTCTCTTTCCTTTCCACTGATTCACTCTCACCATTCCTTCAATAACTCTTCTCACAAATCTCTTTTCTCCCTCCTCCACCTTCCATTTCACATTGTCACTCCCTCCCTTACTAAATCTCTCAATTGCTCACATTTCCCACTTGTAGCATGTTTCTTAAGGCTGCACAACCCTTTGATATTTCCTAGAGGGCACACACCAACTTTCATCTAATTTCACCTAAATACAACCCATTTTCCAAAAACGTTGGGAATCTATGTAAAATGCTAATGAAAATGGAATGCAAAGATGTGCAAATCATTTCTCTATATTTAACTGAAATTGTACAAATTGTTTGAAAGTACAAATTGAAACAGAATTTTCTTTTTTTTTAAAGACATGCCCATTTAGAATTGAATGTCAGCAACACCTTTCAAAAGTTGTGACAGGGGCTTGTTTACCACTGTGTTGCTTCACCTCTTGTTTTTACAATACTGTAAGCGTTTGGGAACTGAAGAGACCAATTGCTGTAGTTTCGAAAACGTAAACGTATTTCCATTCTTGCTTAATATAGGATTTTAGCTGATCAACAGGTTGTCGTATTTTTCATTTCATGATGCGCCCAATGCTTTCATTGGTTGACAGGTCTGGACTGCAAGCAGGCCAGTTTAGCACCCAGACTATTTTACTACGGAGCCGAATGCGGTTTGTCTTGCTGAAATAAGCAAGGCCTACCTTGAAAAATACATTGTCTGGATGGCAGCATATGTTGCTCCAACACTTATATATATATTGTTCAGCTTTAATGCTGCCTTCACAGATGTGCAAGTCACCCATGCCATGTGCACAAATGCACCCCCATACCATCACGGATGCTGGCTTTTGAACTGTGCGCTGATAAGAAGCCAGATGGTCCCTCTCTTCTTTAGTACATGATTCCCAAAAATAATTTCACATTTTGATTTGTCAGACCCCAGGACAGTTTTCCACTTCACCCCAGTCCATCTTAAAGGAGCCCGGGCTCAGGGAAGGCAGCAGCTTTTTTGGATCTTTGTTTAAATGTGGTTTCTTCTTTACATGGTAGAGTTTTATTCTGCATTTGTGGATGCAGCAACATACTGTGTTCATAGACAATTCAGTTTTTCCTTACATTTTACACAGTGTCCCAACATTTTTGGAAAAGGAGTTGTTTGGTAGAGATGGAAACAGAGGCTGAGTGAAATCATGCCATCCAAAATGCTGTGCAAAATACACTTTGCCTACCTGTGGGTCAGTTCTAGTTTTCCACTGTCTTTGATCAAAAGAAAAGCACTTTTCCCCTATTTAAATGTCTGTCATGGTGCTGAATTTAAACTGCAGAGAGATTATATTTACATATTAACAAAACCAGCAAGTGGACAGGCTTGCGTTTTCTGAGTCGCCCTACAAATGGAACCGTTTTGCGGCCTCCACTACTGAGTGCACAGAACCAGGGCGGCTTTCAACACGAATCAAGGTTAAAACATATCAGAGGAGCCAACGCATGCACACGTTACACGCTACACGTCGCACACGCCGACACACGCACAGACACTGTGCGTATTCTCTCTGAAGTCCCGTTTAAACACACACACACACACACACATCCAAAACAAACACACTGAGACACACTCCAACGCCATCGCTCCCAGTCAAACAGGCCCTACATCTGCTGGCCACACTATAAAGCGGGTCAGTAGGGCCGCAGTTGGACATGTGGTTTGGATGTGACATTTTCTGGAATTATTTATTTGCTTTTGACTGGAACTGAAAAAACTTTAAAAACAAGCCCCTTCACTAAAGTGGTAGCAGGTCAAAGTTGGGTCACCATGAATTAATGAATATACTTTCTGAGGTAATGTTAATTTGAAGTAAAGTGTGCATGCTTCCTTCAAAGAAAAATAATCGGGCAGAGTTATTTGCCTTGTTTCTTTTAAAACTTTCGAAGTAAATTGTTCATTGTAAATTGTTCATGGTCGTAGTCAATACATATATTTTAAGTCTAACATTGTCTCAAAAGCCATATAAACACATTGCTTAGAGCAATACAACTAAAAACAATCCCTGCTAGCAATGTACAGCAACAGCAAAATACATAAACAGCTAGCTATGCGTAAAAGACCCAAGTACTGTTAGCATTAGGCTAGGATAGTAACAAACATGGCATCATTACTTGTAATTGGGAATACTTCGCATTTTCCAACTTATGAACTAATCAAAATGTTCCAAAATTCATCACACAACACATTGTATAGTTAAATATGTTATTCTATTATTCGTTTTTGCAACTTTCCACATTACAAACCAGCAGATCGCGAGAAAGTATGAAAAAGAGGAATGTTTATTTGTATCTTGAAATCTTCAAGAGGACATAAGGTCAGAAAGGTAATCAACCAACCAATCTACTTGCTCCACCTAGTGGTAACGATACCTGTTGATATCTCAATTCATATACTCTGTAGGACTTCAACACAAAGTCATGGTTACGAAGGAATGGATGGAGAGAAATAACAAAAAATGTCTTACAGATCAAAAACACAGTAAACACAAACTGACGTTACTGTGTGTGTGTGTGTGTGTGTGTGTGTGTGTGTGTGTGTGTGTGTGTGTGTGTGTGTGTGTGCACCCCTGTTTGGGCATGTTAGAGAAACAGAGGCTCTCATGGAGCATCAGTATCTGATCCACATTAACTGACACTGGCCTGTCCAGAGAGGGAGTGTGACAAAAGACTGAACTGAGGTGGGGGAAAACTGGGAGGTGAATTCAGAGAAATGGTGTCCTGAATCCTTGTTAGCCAATAAACTATAGGGCAGAGGCAAAGTAAGCATTTGAATTGCATCCAAAAGGCTTAATTGTGGGTTCAGATATTATTAATGACTTTGAAAATAGTTTCAGAATTATTCAAAGAGTGATAGTTTAGTCTTAGTTTTAGCATTTTCCAAATTATCTTGTTATGGAACCCCAAATATCCAATAAAAGGCATATTTTGCAGTGCAATAGGTAAGTAGAGTTTAGACAGATTTTTTTTTGCATAACTAATGTTTCAGTCTGCTCTAGTGAGCAGCCAGAGGCTGTGTTGACAGGGTCTGAGAGATTTCTGTCTCCAAATGTCTGGACACAATCTTTCGCCATATTTGGAATGGCCTGCTGTCGCAGCTAGCTACAGCATGATCGAGATATTAAGTCATTTTCTTTAAAACAATAGCTAGCATGGGGTCCGTGTGTCCTAACCACTTATCACAAGCTATATTTAACCAGAGAAAAAGAGAGATAGGGAGAAAGAAAATGAGAGAAAGTGAGAGAAGCCCCCCGTTCTTTTTCCACATCTGCTTTACATTTTCAGTAATTGCCATTTTTCAAGTTACAGTCATGTGTTATTGTTAATGTTGAACATGTCAATCACAAAAATAACGGGCTGAGAAACTAGCGTAGCCCAACACAGACGATGAGCGAGATGTCTTTGGCGCTGGGCAGGTGGATTGGTATTTTCATTAGGACCTTGATAATTCCCACAGTGGCAGGCTAGGAATCCCAATGTTCCTGATTGGCTGTCTGACTTCCATTCATAACCAGTGTCAAGCACAAGCGTGCTTATCAGGTCTCCTTTGATCATAAGGTCTGTAAAGCCGCTAATCAAATGTATTCTTAAACCCGTTTTCCTCTGGAGCCTTGTTTATGGCATAGCCACGGTCAAAGAAAGCTTCAAACTTGACACAAACAGAAATAACAAAATATCTCTTAATGGCTTGAACTGAATCGACTGCTGTCGACCAACCGTCCTTTAGCGTGGCATCCAACCAGCCCTCTCTAACCCAGCCAACCCCCACCCACCTCACAATACCCCCCCACCCAGAGGGGGTCAAACCAGGCATGGAATGTCGTCATGATTTCATTTTCTGGTTGCACGTTTGTTTTTTTCTGGACAACATTAAAGACATCGCCGTGGTGAAAGACAACTCGATGGGTCCAGTATTTCAGTGCAGATGATTCGATGGGCCCAGTATTTCAGTGCAGTTGATTCGATGGGCCCAGTATTTCAGTGCAGTTGATTCGATGGGCCCAGTATTTCAGTGCAGTTGATTCGATGGGCCCAGTATTTCAGTGCAGTTGATTCGATGGGCCCAGTATTTCAGTGCAGTTGATTCGATGGGCCCAGTATTTCAGTGCAGTTGATTCG
>JACXGJ010005926.1:0-36733 GCA_016801105.1 Esox niger | reverse complement strand
CTCCTCAAGGCTCAGTAACTAACCTGCTCAGTGCATCCACGTGATTGACTATTTATACACAGACACTAATTGCAATTTAAAAAGCCACAGGTATGGATAATTCACCTTTAATTGCCATTTTCAGCTTGTGTGTCTTTAACAAGGACAACATTTCAAGGGTATTTATACTTTTGATAAGGGCTATTTGGGTAATTTTTGTTGCTATGTTTTTCTGATACTATGATTTTAAAAGGAGCCAAACAACTATGTGATAATAAATGGCTTCATATGATTACTTTCCTATAATAAAATAATTTTTTTGCATGATCAGTCATATTTTCAAAATCAGTGTCAAATAATTTCTGCCAACTTTGAGTATACAGTAGCCCCCTTTGGACCATCTTACCTAGTGGAACACAGGTTTCTGTATAATTCCTATTTGTCCATTTACACTGCATTTCATCTGATAAAGACTGCTAAGGGAAAATGGCCATGCAGCCCCTGCTGTGACTGTTCCTGGTGACTCATGGAAAACAGTGTCTTTACCCAAGGTTGTGAGAGGCACCAGGTTTAGTACTGAAAAATTCCCAAATTTAGGAGAGATTTACTGAACATTTTAAATAGATAGAAACTAATTAATAGTAATCAAACTTCAATAGGTAATTGATTTATTGCTAGTCATAGACAATAAGAAAACCACAGGGTCTGGTATGCTAGATCCAGGCAGATTGGTTAGTTCTGCTCCAATTACTTCTGGAGCTCTAATTAATATATTTAATCTGGAAAAGTCTGGAAAAGACTGTTACTACTTCATAAGTTTAGGGACACTAGTGTCCTTGATAACTATTGTCCTATTTTTTAATTGTCATCACTTGCCAAAATCCTGGAGGCCTTGGTGAATACACATCCATCTTCCTTCATATCAGAAAATCTGGTCAGTTGTTGCAATTCTACTTAGCTACTAGAGCGCACATTAAAGCACTGATAAATGAACTGAGATGGACAATCTGTGCCGTAATAACAATAACTTTTAACCCAGACCAACTAGTGTAATTAACATATAATAATCTTTATTATATTTTTTTCACTGTTATTTAACCAGGGGAACCAATTCTCAATTTTAATGATTACCCAATCATGTTTAATTACAAGAGGACAAGACAGCACACAAAATATAAATAATGTGGAAAATGAATAAATATCAACACTATATACAAGGAAACAGACATCATACTTGATATTAAGTTAAATACCATCACTCGCCTGGTGGTTTTTCTATTAAGTTAAATACCATCACTCGCCTGGTGGTTTTTCTATTATTTGTTCAGCTGTCTTTATGATCTGTTGTGCCCTTTCTCCATACACCGCATAATATTCCAATAAGGCACTGATATACAAGTCATTTTAAAGGTGCACCGCCCTGACGTGAGCAGCCCATTCAAAGGACCAGGCTCCTTCAAGAACACAGTCCTACAAAAGGTGATCTCACCTTGTCTCAGATAGATCACCACCTATCACAGTCGTAATCTAAATGAGGTTCAGGTGTGCTGGGAAGGGGGACGCCCTGCTCTCTCTGTTTTTTATGATCTAGAAGATGTCACTCTTATTTGGTCTTCAAAACCAATGATTGATTTGCAAGACGGTGCTGTATTATCGTTATAGTTCTGTGTATATATATTTTTTTTCATTTTTATCTGATAGTTATTTTCTTTTCCTATTTCCTTTTTCCAACATTAAAAATGATCAGTTTCAATCATTTGATATGTTGTCTTTGTACACTTTCAATTAAATATAGGGCTTAATGATTCGTACATCATTGCATTCCGTTTTTTTAATTTTACGCAGCGTCCCAACTTTTTGGGAAACGGGATTGTACATCGAAGTCTGATAAGGTAGTCATCATGCAAGTGGATTTCTTGTAAAACATGTTTTAATGTACATTCAGAGGACGGACAAAAAATGGTCATGTTTGACTTTATTTTTCACGGTCACATTAATGTGCCTTAATTGGGGATGTGCAGCTTTGTTCATCTAAAGGTTGCATTGTGACTACGGTAGACAGCGGTTGAATCTCAGTTGCATTGGTTGGTGTAGCAGCAGCTGACATTAATAAGGCTTGGGTTGCTTCCCAAAATCGCGCATTCTGACTTCGAGCTGCATCTCCTGAAGTAATTGATAGCTGTGGAGAGAAACGAGACTCAGGGTGTAACACTGCAGTGGATATAGCCGAACGAAACCCGCTTGTCTCGATTAAATGTGTTTTCTTTAGATGCCAGTCAAACCTCTACAATGTTTTGTGTCCACTGGTTAGTGCAGACTGAGCGGAATGACTGATACGTACTGGCTGGGGGCAAGAAAATGGCAGAGATGCAGGCGTTTTGGTCGCGAGCGCAGGTCTCCACTTTGTTTTGGCAGCCTTTGCCAAGACAGTGGTTGCATTTCAGCCCTTCGCCTGGAGAAACAGAAGAACTCTTGTTATGTCGAAGTAACTCTGGTTATTTTGTAAGATCAGGGACTGGCAAGTAGAAAAGTGAATTCATCTTAAATCTGTTGTGTTGCTGTACTTCAAAAATCCTAGTCTAATTAACAAATACGATTAGATAAAATAAGACGTCGTTGCGGAGACTTACCAAAGCTACATGCCAGCAGCAGAAAAATAGAAAAACACACTGCTTTCATGCTTCCTCTTTCTTTCGTCTGGACTTTTGATCAATCTTTCCAACAACAGACAAGTAGTTATCAGCACGGACTCTTGGATTATCAAATGAAATTTGGTATTTTTATGTAGTGTACTGACATACTAAACTATTAAAAGTAGAGATGCATGATAAGAAAATGATTCGCTGGTACAGATATTTGATTGCTTCTGTGGACAGGTGTCTTTTGTACAGGTAACAAAATGAGATTAGGAGCACTGCCTTTAACTCTACAGTCACTGTAGTCCTCTTTACCCTGTTGACAGTTAGCCATCTCTCAGATCCTGGAGTGTGGGGGGCGGACTTAAACTCCAGCTTGGGGGACCCAGAGGCGTAACACTGAGGTATAATGCCTGGATCATCCTTGTGTCGAATGTCAACCCGGCCCACTGGCGTGTGGGGTCGCGACACCTATTGACCTCTGGGGGTTAAGAGTGTGCTCCTAATCTCAACTCTTTACCTGTGTCATAGACACCTGGGAGCTAGACATCTCTCTGAGTGGGGATGTAATACTTATATCCCTCATTAAAATGCTAATTAATTTATAAAAAAATGTACATGTGTTTTTCTGGATTTGTGTTGTTGTTATTCTGTCTCTCACTGTTCTAATAGCCTACCATTAAAATTATAGACTGATCATTTGTTGGCCAGTGGGCAAATGTACAAAATCAGAATGGGGATCAAACAAACTTTCCCTCACTGTAACTTATTACATCATTAATTGGAGTTATTGTGGGAATATCTTTGAATCAGTAAAATAGTAGAGCAGGGTTTTGTTTCAACAGGTAACAAAACAATAATGAAGGATTATGGAATAGCCATGGAAATGCACATAGCCTGTCCTAATATAAAGGCATAGGGAGACTTAAATTGGGCTAAAAGAATATCCTGGAACATATTATAAGGGTGAGTAGACAAACAATCTTGAGTCAGTGTAAAGGACTGTAACACAGTTTCAATAATGTATTTCTTCCATAGGGGCCATCAACAACTGTTGATGCTAAGTTATTTCCCCTGAACTAGGAAATAGTATTTCTGTCAGTTTATGTAATATAAACCATAGCAAAATGCCTTCTATATCAGCAGTGTTTAGATATAAATATATTCTTTTCTAGAGGTGTACTTATTTCCTCACAGTGCCATTGGTCTATTTGGGCTCCAGACTGTACTG
Source organism: Esox niger (assembly GCA_016801105.1). Taxonomy (NCBI): domain Eukaryota; kingdom Metazoa; phylum Chordata; class Actinopteri; order Esociformes; family Esocidae; genus Esox; species Esox niger. The sequence continues at coordinate 32,887 of JACXGJ010005926.1, read as the reverse complement.
TACTAAAACATACTGAAACCATTGACATTTTACTAAGAGTGGCCCAATGTCATGAGACAAAAGTAAAGAGTGATAAAGAGGTAGCAAAACCACTACTCACATGAGGGGTTTTCTGTTGTGTGTTGAACTCTCTTGATGATCTTTCCTCCTCTTACTCTATATATATATGCAAAATATGTCAACAAATCAGGAAGCCATATGCCATGTTTGTGAGATATTTGGCAATATATTTACCCTGGTTTTTGACAGGTGGTCTAGGACAGCATGTTACCTAAGCATACAGGACCACATGTCCAACCTAGAAAAACAACCGACTCTAGATGACATGTAAGAGGTGGAATTGTACTCTACACAACCAGTACTATTGTTAGTGACCTTTACACAGCTATGATATTTACATTCAACATTTTGTGTGTTTTATGATTGTCTTTGTTTATTTTGGATGTTCATCATATGTTGATTAACTATTCATTTTATTACATTTGTTTAATTTAATTGATGTATTACTGTATTACCATTTCTCTCCCCTAATATTTTGTGATGTGCATGTTGCGATTATGGCTCTGCCAGAAACCCATATCAAACAAATCGTCCCAAAAACATGTAGTGCCCCGCAAAAATTAAGGGACTATGAATAAAATACTACAAATACAAATACCCTGACATTTCTATTGAATAAAAGCTGAGAATCTACAGTGGCTCTCAAAAGAATTCAGTCCCTTTTGGAGTATATTATCAAAACTTTTTTTTTGCCAAACATATAGGCCCCTTTAGTCTGTAATATTTGGTATAGGCATCTTTAGAAACACCACTATTAGTCTACTTGGATAACTCTCTACTTGATCTCTACTGGATCAATAATACAACATTGCACAGCTGGACTCAGCAATCTGAGACCAATGTTCTGTCCAAAATTGCTCAACCTCGAGTTGGATGAGGAACTATGGTGAACAGCAATGTTCTGGTGTTTTCCACATTTTCTCAATTGGATTGTGGTCCATGTTTTGACTGTGCCACTCATGGACATTCACAGTCCCGAATTCACTTCAGTGCTATCTTGGCTGTGTGCTTCGGGTCATTGTTGCACTGAAAGATTAATCTTAATCTTACTTAGTAGAACTCTGCAAGTTTCTGTGTACAGTAACTCCTGTCCGTCCATTTGCACAGCATTTCGGCATATAAAGATTGTTGTGGGAAAATAGCTGTGCAGCCCCGGCTGTATTTGTACCTGGTGACTCATGGAAAACTGCGTCCTTACCCAAGGTTGTGAGAGGCACCAGGTATAGTTCTGAGAAAGTCCCAAATGGACCTACAACAAGGACTTACTGAACATTTTAAACAGGTTAAAACTATAATATAATTATCCGTTAAGGAAAAATATTCCTCAAAGGATGTAGGATGAAATGGAAAGCCCTAAATGAAACATGCAAGCTAATAAGAGATTAAATTGTTTATAAGGATCCTCTTGGCATTTGGGCCTAATGACCATGTTAATGCTCCTATGCTGTCATGGCTGTTTACGAATTGTGCTTCTTTGTGCTACTCTCAAAGCGAGAGCCATTCTTCCTAAATGACCCTAGAAGAGGTGGATCACAAAGGACACATTAACATCCTCAGCCGTCTTCACAATAAACTCTATCGCAACATTAATTTGACTATGAAGTACACTTAAGTTGTAAGCCTTCTCATGAATTGATCATCACTGGCTGAAATGCAGCATCCATGGTAAATCCTTGTGATACAAAGCACTTTACCACCCAGAGACCCCTACCAGATGACTTCACCTCCCAGAGACCCATACAAGAACACCTCTACCCAGAGACCACTAACAGACCACCTCACTACCCAGAGACCATTAACAGACCACCTCTCTACCCAGAGACAACTAACAGACCACCTCACTACCCAGAGACCATTAACAGACCACCTCTCTACCCAGAGACCACTAACAGACCACTTCACTACCCAGAGACAACTAACAGACCACCTCACTACCCAGAGACCATTAACAGACCACCTCTCTACCCAGAGACCACTAACAGACCACCTCACTACCCAGAGACCATTAACAGACCACCTTACCACCCAGAGACCACTAACAGACCACCTTACCACCCAGAGACCATTAACAGACCACCTTACCACCCAGAGACACCCAACAATGCAAAATCTCGTTCAGTTCTTGAAATAACATTCATAGCCAATGGAGGGCAACATTGACGCACTGATAAATGAACCCAGTTTGACAGTCTTTGCCATGATAGTGGTTTTGCACAGGCAAACTAGAGTATATAATTGTGTTTACACATGTAATAATCTCAAAAATTATTTACAGTATTTATTTATATTTATTAGTTTTTTCCACTGATATTTAACCAGGTAAGTCCTCAACAATGACCCGGCCAAAGGCAATACATTACAAGAGAACAAGAAAACACACAGAATATGAATTATGTGGAAAATAAATACAAATTAACAACACTAACAACACATATATACAAGGAAACAGACAACAGACTTGAAATTACATAAAGTAAAGCATTAAATCGACAGATAGGTTTGGCAGATTCAAGAAGAGTATTGATCAGATAGAAACTAGTTTATCTTTTTTACAGCGCTTGTTTGTGGCACACAGAAATGACGACCAAAGGAAATATGGGTTTTAGGAGTGACCAGAATAAGATATTTGAAGGGGGAATATGCCTAAAAGGGGGTCCCTTTTCATGGGTTCTTTAAACTGAAACTGCGGGTAGCCCCTAAGTTTTTCAAAGGAAACCTTTTAAATGGTTCCTCAGATAACCTTTTGGAGATGATTTTGTTATAGGTTCCTAAAATTATTACTTGAAGAACCACTAAAATTAGTTATTCAAAAATGCCCGTACAAATGTTTTCCTTAAGGAGTTCTTATAGGGTTTCCCATAAGGTGCATTGCCCCTAAACAAACGTTCATTTTGTAGAGTGTACAAAGCAATTTAGCAGTAATCTTCATTAACACACATTTATTTTTTTACTTGCGGTCTTTCTTTTTTACTAAGGTCGGCGCCTTGAGTCTCTCTGAAGTAAATATTATCAATGACACAACAATAAGTTATATTGTGAAATAGTAGCAAAACAAACATATATTCACATGTAAAAAAATAAGTTCTTCATAATCTAGGTCACAATGTACATTCAAATAAGACGTGTGGTGCTATCAATAGACTACATAACAGTTAAATAACAGTCCTGTTCAGAGATTATAAAGACATTTGCCTGGGCTACATGTTGGCTGCCTCCCAGTCTGTTTGCCAGCTGCTATCCATTTGAAAAAGCCTCTCTCTTACTGCTCCCTGGCAGGCCCACTGACCCCAACAGAAACAGACACGTCCTCCCCCCACTCTCTCTACTACACTCACTCTTACTGGGGAACGTTGTCCATCCTCCCCACAGTGATTCACTCAGTTGCCTCCATCTTTATAAAAAATGTACCACATGGACGAGGGAAAATCCCAAGAGAAGTAGTAGAAAACGACATTTAACCCTTGCATAAGTAGGTTCTAATTCAAACCATGGACAGTACGTTCAATCCTTTACCAGTGATCTTCGTGACTTCATGTCATCTCCCTGTCAGTGGTAGACAATGGCAGCATTGGACACTACATCTCCAAATAGTCACGAAGTTCCGTCTTAATCCTTTTGCTGCTCGTTACAGGGCGAGTCACAACTCATCCCCTGTTAACGCCGTCTTGTTGGACCAAAACACCGAAATGATATGCAAGGGCTGAGGACACAGGCTGCTCGCTGTAAACACCCCCGGATATTCCCAGGTTCTCCCCCGTCTCGTAGGGATCCACTGTAAACCCGAAGCCATCATAGGATGACACAACGCAGCCTCTGGGAGACATTGGACCTTTCGGCACGCCACTTGGTTTTATTCTTCTTCTTCTGGCTCTTCTCTGGAATCTGTTGCCTGGAAGTGGCAGGGGGGGATAAAGGGGAAAAAAAGCTTAAAATGACTCTCACAGCTTAGGTAACCAACAGAGGCCGACTGTCTTTAAATAATCTGCGGCGGCAACACACCTGATCACTCTAACTAATTCGTGGAAGGCCTTGTCAACATTCATGGCTGGGTCCTTAGCGCTTGTCTCAATGTACCTTATCTGTGACGGAGAAGGAGCAGAGTCTAGTTAGGAGATCAGTATGAACAGACGAATGGCGAAACAAGCTGAATTGTTAGGATTCGTCAGAGATTGTGCCGGTAGAAAGTATGTCAGGTTGACACGTTCACCCACGTTGTGTTTGCTGGCCATGTCCCTCCCCTGATCACTGCTGATTTTTCTAAGATGCAGTAGGTCAACTTTGTTTGCCACAAGAACCATGGGAAAAGATTCCCTGAAAAACAAGGAATATCAAAAATGAATGGAGGGATAATGGAATGGAAGACCAAAGAAATGGACGCGGGAATCAGTGGATCACTGTAGATCTCACCGGTCCTTCACTCTGAGGATCAGCTGATGAAATCGGTCCACATGGTCAAAGCTGGCCTTGTCTGTGACGGAGAACACAATGAGGAACCCATCGCCAGTCCTCATGTACTGTTCTCTCATAGCACTGAACTCCTCCTGGCCGGCCGTATCCAGAACTGCAGACACACATCACATTCATCACATCTAAACTGAGAACGTAACTGTGATTGGGCCTGGTAAACCTGTTAGTTGACAAAGGGCGCCATGTGCTGATGGCTCTGAGCATAGTTGTGAGAGGACAAAAATGCTACACTCTTCTTTTCTCCTTACAACAGAATTTTGTGTTCCCTAAATCACAAATGGCTATTTCTGGGAAAACCAAATAGTCTTTCCCAGAAATCGCAATTTCTGGGAAAACCGAGTTACTTCAGGAAGGTTTACACTCTTCTTTTCTCCTTACAACAGAATTTTGTGTTCCCTAAATCACAAATGGCTATTTCTGGGAAAACCAAATAGTCTTTCCCAGAAATCGCAATTTCTGGGAAAACCGAGTTACTTCAGGAAGGTTTACAGGTAGATGTTTCTTCACATAGTGCTACTTGTTACTCTTTACCGTCCAATATCGCCCACTGGGCATCAATTTCAGTGTGTTTGAGGTAGGAGTCTTCGATGGTTGGGTCATAATCAGGAACAAAGATCTTCTGGAAAAACTGGATGGTGAGAGCACTCTTCCCGACTCCCCCATCACCGACCACTACCAACTTATATGTGGGGAGATTGTCGCTGGGCACAGCGCTCGTTGCCATAGTGACAGCTTGGCTATACCTGAAACACAGAGGAAAGATGGTGTCACACTGATACACGATGAAAGGGGCTTGGTCCTCATCTCTTGCTCAGGAAATAAATCCCGAATTTCAACAAATATTGAAGCATTCATAGCGATACAAAAAAACGGGGTCATCTTAATGTTAATCTGGCACGCTTTGTCATACTATCTCGTGTTTACTCACTTATTTCCCTGGGCCAATAGCATGTGATTGTTAAGTTCAAACTTCCACACAATTTCACTGAAAACATCTAACAATGCTGCTGTCTGTATCATAGCTGTCCGTCCCTTGTCTGAGAGATCTTCACTGACGTAGTCAGGTCAAAGAACCACCCACACAATGACCAAGAAAACCCAGCCTGCAGCTCCGTACAACGGCACCGGTCAAACAGGGTGAAGTCACACAGAGGCTTCGTCCTTCCTGCAGTCAACAATGGAGGGAAACTGAGTTTCCTTTCTCAGTGGAAGATCTAGCCTGTGACCCGGGCATGAACAGGAAAGGGAACAAGCTGCCTATGATGCTCGCAGGCCCTCCAGAACAACGTTGGACCAGGAAAGGTCCGGGGGCAAAAGGTAACCCAGGATGGCCCAAATCAGGGGGGCTGTCATTTCTCTTTTCACTCCCCAGTGTCCTTGTAAAGAATACTGTTTGAAGTTGGTTTTCACTTGTCATATCACGGGTATAGCTTACTTGGTAAGGGCATGGTTGTTTCATAGTTTTCCAGCAGTGCAATAACCCAAATACCCAAGAATGATCCAGGACAAAACACCGAAATGTTCTGAAGTGTCCAGCAATGAGTCCAGGTCTAAATCCTCAAAAAGAAATCCTCAGAAACCACGTGGAGGGTCTGCAAACTGTGGTTGGGAGGCACCATTCAAATCTGATGCCTCAGTTTCTTAATCTCTGTCTCAATCTCTGTGTCTAATATGTCTCATCTGCTGGAGGAGCCAGGCTTTGCCACGACTAACATGGTCCTGCACAGTTCCTGTGCATTGCGACAGCTGAAATACTGCGCAGTAAGTGGGGTCAAATGCTGTGGTACAAAATATTGAGAGTGTTGATATTTTTTTATATCATTTTTGTTGATTTACTGTTATAAAGGGACACATTAGGTTCCGAATCAACAACAAAGGTTTTATTGATTGACCACACAACAGACCCCATGTTGCCTTATTCTTACATACACATTCATAGTATACATATGCATATTATATACACAAACACGCACGCACATACACATGTATACATATACACACCCACACACACACACACACACACACACACACACACACACACACACATACTATGTGGGTGTGTGTGTATTAACACAGAATACCTGTAGTATGACCTGTGGTGTAGTATAGTAAGACCTGTGGTATAAATCTGTATTTAGTGTCATGTGACATATTGGCTTCCTCACACACACACACACACACACACTCACTCACTCACTCACTCACTCACTCACTCACTCACTCACTCACTCACACACGCAACTGATTTCTGATGAATACATATCCATTCGTCTGTGAATCCCATAACCAAACTGAACTTTGTTATAGTGGCAAAATTGCTCCCATAAAAAAAAAGTTAACACTTATTTGCTCAGACAACGCCAGACGAACTGGCATTACGTCTTACTTGGTGCCTGGAACTCCCAGCATGTGTCATCAATGGATTTTCACACTCGTTTCAATAGAATAGCTGTTAGATCACAAATCCCGACACGCCATAAAGCATCTGTATAGATTAGGCGATAAAGTAAAAACTTACCCCAATTTATAGTATACTTTGGTCAAGAGAGACGCATTTCTTGTCTTGTGTTATCCAGCCTTCTTTCAATCCCTGTGTCTAACGGGTTTCATCCGCTGGAAGAGCCAGGCTTTGCCAAAACTAACATTGTCCAAGGCACTTTGCGTTGTAACAGCTGATACGTCAACGCCGTACAAGTGGGGAGGGAGGGGTCAACATTTATATTTTTGAGCAAACAAACCATTGCCTTTATCGTTACGTCCACTATAGAGTTCCATTTTTTAATTAAGCACCTAGAATTGTACATTTTAGTTTGTTATGTTTTCCACACGGGATCTTCTCGGGGGAGTATACAAAATGAAGAGAGCCTCCCCACCCCTGCAGTGATGAAAATGGAGCAGTCGATAATGACTCAAGTCCAGATGTGATGGTAGAAATAGAATCGGTAGCCTACTTTTTAACCAGTCTGTTACTGCTTGTCTACTATGCGCCTATAATATTCTAACCAAAATAAAATAATTTTAAATGTATCACCACTTCTGTTCATAATTTAAGTAGGTTATATCTTCATTTTCATGCATGTGGTACCTAAAAGGTTACATCTCTAAAATGCAATAGTATGTGCAAGGGTAAACACTACCCGAGTGATTTCATTTTTTATTTATAATTGATAATACACACTATAGTACGATAAATCTAAAATCTAAGTCATGTGAATATAGAATGTACCACTAGATGGGAGTATAGGATTACATTTTCTGTATAAATATTTACATTTGGGATCCATTTATTTTATACGTTAATTAATTATTACGCGTTTATATAAAACACATCTTTTTGTAAACAATTTCGATGTAACTAACCAATCTATTATGAAAGAGTATAAATATGTCGTTTTGTTTCCCAATTCTTCCGATGAGCGCGTGCGTGTTGTAAAATATGTGCTGCCGACGCAAATGCCACGCCTTCTAGTTTGACAGACACCACCTCCGTTCAAAAAATGTGTTGCGGAGTTTACGCCATATTTCGTGGCTACCCCTTTATGCTGCAGCTATATAAATTATCTGGGGAGTTCTGATCTGTGTGATCACACTTGCTCGTGCTTGCCCTGCATGCATAACAATGGTTGCGTCCTTTATTGATGTTTCCATGTGTCCATCACATAGACCGTAGAAAGAAGGTCCATCATCGCTGTGGACGTGGTGCTGAAAAGAAACCAACCCGTTTGGCCCCCGTAGCGAGTGAACGATGGTGTGGTTTCTGTGGTTCTGCAGCAGTTGAATTGAATTGCACTTCAGTACATCGTGCACTTATTCGGAGTTTTTGATTTTATCTCTCAAAACCTGGACCTTGGCAGTTTATGAAGGTAAGCAGCCAGCTAAATAATAACGTCATGCTATGGTTAGCTTGCTAGCTTTACAGCACGACTGATCTTGCTAACCTTATTTCAGCTATCACCAACAACTGCATCCAGAGGCAGAAAACCTCTACGTTAGTGGACGCTATTGATGACAGCGACAACTAGGATACTGTATTTGGTTACATGCATGCAGTCTTTCTTTTGCCTGCTGACGGCATTTCGTTAACTACACAATAACAGAACAGAATGAAGTGCTTCTAACTATTGTCTGTTTTGGGGAAAGATGAGGTATGAGGAATGCCTGTCAGGGTCTAGAGACCCGAATAATCCCTCTTCTTGAGTCAGAGACACCAGTAATTGAATTTTACTTACAGGATATTGACTTGCTTACACAGTAACAAACTGTTATAATGCATTTATGATATGTATCAATGTCGCATTTATGCTACTGCATGTAGGGCTTTAGGCTGATTTAAGAGAAACACTGGGATTGTAATGTAGTTGCTGCTGCTTCACCAAAGCTGGGAACACTGAGAGAATAGAGCTTCACAGCAACGTCATCATCTTGTATCTATAGAATCCCCACTGATGTCATCATAATAGCCCCTCTAGCTCCTCGCTCAGTGTAGAGTAGCAACCATTTGTCATCTGCCTCTACTGTATCTCACTATCTCCTCAGGCACTCTCTCTCTCACTCTCTCTCTTTTTCTGATAAAGAAATACAGGTCTAGTGAAGAAGGAAGAAAAAGGATGAAATATTATATGGAAGAATATGATTGTATCCACACGCACACAGCTCTGTCTTTTCAGTTGTGTAACGCTGTCCCATGAAATCCCTTGAGTAGCGCACCATTCCTGACCAGAGCCCTATGAGAAATAGTGTGCCATTTGATCCATATTTTCATGGACTGAGTCAGTTACTGTCAAGTGCAGGGCTTTTGACAGTGGTATGAATGGGGGAGTCTGATAGAGTACATGTGATGTGGGGTGGGCAAGCTGGAATGGACGAATCCGTGAAGTGTGTTTTGCAGACTATGGAAATGTGTGCAGTGGAGCTTAATGACGAGCACATGTCCAGATTGCTCAAAACACAATTAATCCCTGGGGGTGTGTGTCCATGCCGTGCCCCCCCCACCCATCCACAGTTCTGTCTGGTTGAGCTAGTAGCTACAGTACACTAATGCTGTAGCTACATTTTTGAATGAATGAGATTGCTAGCAGTATAAAAAGAAAAAAGAAAGTCCCTGGAGCTTTAAGAGGGGGAGGGAGAGGACGGACAAACGGTATCGGGGAGAAAGCGAATGGCAGCCCAGGGTTTTTTCAGTGGCTCTGCTCTCCGGCCCATAGCTCACTGTCACTGGTAACCCAATTGTGCTTTTAAGACTATTCAACGCCGTGTTTCCATCGCGTGGGGCATGTTGGCAGAGAGTGCATGGAATTGAATATTGCGAGCCAGCACTAGTTTCTTGTTTAGATAGGTTCTTTGGGATAAATGGCTGGCTGTTTAGAGTAGTCAGAGTAGAACCGTTGTCTTGAGGGCTTCATCCACCACATATAAGAAAACTGTTAGCCCAGTAACAGAGCGACTGAAGGAGAGCACACGGCCTCCAGTCACCCGTGTGAGTTGTGTGATCGGAGACGTGTTGCACCCCGCCATTGATCTCATGATCCCTTTAAACCAGAGCCCTGTGGGTGATAGGATGGCATGTATAAATGTATTTGAATAAAATATATAGTATACATTCATTTTTAATACTATATACACATTGTATGAATGTATTTTAAATACACAATTAAATCAAATCTAAAATGACCCTCACCACCAACTAGCACACAACAAGCACAGACCTCACAGAGGAGTAATTCACTGAAATTCAGGTTGCCGAATACTTTAATCAGTGAGGTGACATTCATTTAACTCTAGGGTCACTACTACAGCCAACCTGTAGTTGTTCATGTGGTTGTCTTACACTGTGCGTAATAGACTGGTAGAGGTTTACTGTAAAGAGAGTCAGCTACTCTAACACACATTCGGTTTGTCCAGTGCTGGAGTGGGCAGGATGTTTCAGGGCCCCGTGTTTGATTAAATGATTGTCTCTTAGGGGTCATGAGAGTTTATTGTACCCAGGTGTGATTGGTTTTACTTTGAAGATAAATGCAACCTAAGAGCATTACGGGATTCCTGTTTAATAATCCTTAGGACTGCTATATATGTGGTCCCGTTGCCAACCAGTTGTAACCTTCCTGGTGCTGAAATACTAATGTCAATATAGGTCAGAATAATCTGTATGTTTAATTAGGGGTTAAACCAACTACTAATGGTCTAGGAGCCTAAGTATGCATTGGGATTTAAGGTGGAACAGCTACTCTGCATTTGGCTTTTTGTCTAGGCCTGGGTTGGTCTACCTTTATAACAGAAAGACTAAAACATGACATTAAAAGGAGCATGTTGAGGAAGTCGATAAAAGTGAGCTGTTCTCATCTGAAATGCATCACATCGGGGTATAGCTGTGGGGTGAAATTACCATAAATTCTGATGTTCGGGATCAATGTTTTGTTTGCCTGTAATGTCTTTTTTGTTAAGCATCCCATGAAACAAGTCGCCATGGTGTCAGCTAACCAGGATTCAAATAAAAAAGAAAAAGCAAGCAGTAGACTGGACTCTGGCTGTCTGGGACCTCACAGACAGAATCATGTCTTGTGAACATACAACATTGATAAAATATGCTGTGCTTCTTAATTTAAATACATAATGAGGAAATACGTTTATATGATTATATATTATAGCCTTAATGTAACAGGTAATTGTGATTTCGGCAATTAGTCAACTGCCTTGCTCAGGAACAGAACAACATATTTTAACTTGCCAGCTTGGGGAGTCAATCTAGGATCCTTTCATTTATTGGTCAGTTATTCTAACCAATTGGCTTCACTGCTTCCCCCTTAATTAACGGTTTCTCTGTGAATAATGGAATAGGCTACCCTCATTAAGCCCCACAAGTAATTGAGTAATGAAACAAATACTCAAATAAAGCAAGTTCGACAAGCAGCTTTTTTTCTCTGACCTTAAAAGAAGTGTAAAAAAGGATCAAAATGAGCCTGTGTGCTTGTCGATAGTCGGTCTGTCACAATTTACCTGTGATGTGATTGCCGTTTAGATCCTCTCAAACACAGCCAATTAGGATTTCACAAAAAACTATAAAGCTTCTGTGCGTGTTCGGATTACATTGGCTGTGCTCTTCACATAGTAGTCCATCTACAACACTCCCCCCAACTTTTCTTTCTGCTACCATACAACTGATTTATAGATTATTCAGTCAGCCACAAGTTACCAATGAAACACTGAGGTTTTGATTCTCTCAAACACAGACAATCATCAAGTTATTTTTAATGTTTCATATCCTGCCTGTATTTTAAAATTGGTGGCCTATGCGGTTTTTACTGTTTGTTTTGCTCCCTGTCACAAATAACGAGGCTTGAAATAACAGCAGCCTGATGTTTTGACGGATTACTCTTTTTTGTCATAGCAAATCCCAAGTTAGAGACCACTACTTTAAACAGCCTGCCTGTCTCCTTACACCATGTAGGCAGTCTATTTTGGCACATGCAAATAGCCGGCGGGTTTTTAGTTGGCCTGTTTAATATCAGACATTCCGAAATCTGATGTGAGCCACATCATCACTTCGATCAGATCAAAGCGGTGTGTGAGAAACGTGAGGGAAGGGAGGAATTCAGCAGCAGATGTTTAGGGTATGAACTTCAACTAACCCACTCCGAAAAGTGCATATAGAGAATAAATACATGCGCAAAAACCTCCGAATCTTCAGGAAAAGAGTTTGTAACTGGCTTTTTTTTAAAATGGGTTAAAACTTTATGAGTAAATATCACAAATAATTCACAAATAATAATACGTTTTGTATTCATGGTGCACGGCAACTTGTAGATCAGTCTGTCAGAAATCCCTTGCCTTCATTTAGATTTTCCCACGTGCGGCCATACTCAAATGGTCTGAGAAAGTATGGTCACCCCCTCCATATTTATTATAGGGTACACTGCTTGACATACAAAATAATGTTGTTTCCTTCCTTTAGAATAAAAATAATTATATAAATGCAATTAAATGAAAATGTGAAAATGGGGTTATTGACCTCAGTCAATAAGTCCAAGTTTGTCTGGGATTGAGTCAAGCGGAAGTTACCTCACACACCTTGTAACTGAGTTGAGCAGTTTAGTGCCACTGCCTCAATGCCTTGAAGCCAGCTGTCAGAAATCCAGCCCTACCACCAGTGTCTTGGCATCCACATGATCCTAGAACTGACCAACTTGCATAGCCATCGATGGAAATTCATACATTAGGTTTTAGTCACCTTGGCCTGGTTAGTATTTGTAACAGAAAACATGTTTTTTTCAAACTGACAGATTTTTGGTCTAGTAGGTCTGGTTTTGATTTATCATCATTACTAGAATCGAAAGGTCACTTGCATCAAAGAGTTCTTCTGTGATTTGGACTCTGTCTTGTTGAAGGGGTGGCGATGTTGGCAGGCGAGCCAAGTTGGCAAGCGGGTGGCTCAGCTCTGTTAGTTGACTCCGACACACAGTCTATCCGCTGCCATCCCTCAAGTTCATGGGTATTGGGTCCCACCCCCTACTCAAGGAATAGGACATGGCTAGCTACTGTCGCCATTCACAGCCAACTGTGTGTGGTCTCCCAGCTGTTGTAGCGGGGTGTTGGACAGAAGGGACATTTTCCAATGCTTTGTGATTAGTTTTGGACTTCATCTTTGAAGGACAGATTATGCCTAGTCTTGTCTCATAAATAACCTTAATTAACCAGAGGCTCCTTGGCACATTCTGTTGGCCCAGTAAAAACGGTCCTAAATTGACTTGAATAGTTAATAAGGTATGACTCGGGTCAGGACTGATCCACTCCCTAAATAATACTCAGGATGTGGAATCCGTCCCGACCCGAGCCATACCTTTACATTGATTAGACCAGGTCCAGTTTGAGAATTTGGTTTGAGAATTTGCAACAAGGAGGCAATGTATTTTTCTCCAAAGTATATTAAAATATAATCATCCTGTTTGGGTCATCATAATGTCCTTTCTAGGGCTGTCTGCCAGGCATCTTAGAAGGCTACAGTATGTCCAGAACTCCCTCCCAGCTCCCTGTGAGCTCATTACTACTGTTCAACCCTCCCCTGGCCACCCATACTCACAAATATTCTGTTTCCCAAGCTGTCCATTACTCTGGACGCTAGTATCTGTCAACCCAGCCACCTGACCCACATGCAACCTTCACTCCTCCAGGTCCATCTCCTTTCAGCAGCCCTGCAAATAACTAAATCTATGGGTGACAAGGCTTTCAATTGTCTGGCTCATCCAGTCAATTTCAGGGCTGAAGAGTCTCTGGTCTTGTTTCAAGCACAGTTTAAGACTGAGCTGTTCATAAATGTTGTCAAGGACCTATAACATAATAGATTTTTCATGGATAAAAAGATACACATACAGTGCTTTTAGAAAGTATTGCAACTTTTCCTACTCAATGACACATTTAATTGATTTAAATGCAATACTACATATTATCAAAGTCAAATTTTGTTTTAGTAAGGGTACGTAATACATTAAAGGTGAAATTTGATCCCATAGCTATTACAGTCCTAATTGAGCTCAGCTCAGATTATTCAATTTTCCTTTGGTCATCCCTGCAATGTCTCTGAAATTTGTTTGGGATACTCTGCTGTTTGAACATGATTTAAGAAGAAAGAACCCTATCCGTATAAGGGCCCACCTGGCAGGAATCATACCATGAAGTCCAAGAAACTGCAGAACTCTTAGGTAGAAGCATGTATAAGGGGAATGGTATACATCTCTTCTATCGGAGGACCCTGGCAGAATGACAATGGTCGTAGCAGCACATCACCAACCTAAGCTTTATAATAGTGTCCAGCCCAAGCCACTTTTATGTAAAAGGCATGTGACATCAGGTATGGAATGGCAAAAGGTCATGTGAAAGACGCTTGAGAGCTGAAATAAAATATTCTGTAGTCTGATGGAGTAGAAATATAGCTTATGTTGGCCTGAATGCAAAATGCAACATCTGGCAAAAACCTGTCACAGTTAATTAAGCAATATTCCTAACGTGCACAGCAGGGACTGTGAGACTTAGAGGCAACACAATTAGGTAGTTGTCGTAATACAGGTTGTTGTTGAATTACAACAGGGACCTATTGGTCGAAGTCGATTTGGTCGTATATCGGACGACGAATAATTATTTAGTATATTCAAGTCCCTCGTAGACACGTTTGCGTTTTCTCTTACTACGCTCGCTCGCAACAGTAACTATCGTACGGCCGGTTTCCTGCCTAGCCTCCCACACCGTACCGCGCTGGCTGGTTTACGAGGAAAATAAATACTTCGGTCGCGGATTGTACATGTAGTCCGTATTAGAGATTAGACGAAATACTGTAGTACGAAATTACACTAAATGCACCGTACGCTAACAAACCGTGAGGTAAAAAAGTAAAAGCTCTCGTTATGAGCCACGGTACATCCGTCAGTGTTTGTTCTGATGGCATTATTTTGACCTAGAAATAATCTCTGTTTTAACGCGAAATGTCAAGATTCATCCCAAATTGAAGCGAATGGTTTGGTTAAAGGCTTTCGCTAAATGGTTTGATGGCACGATGGTGGCCAGCGTTGGAATTGAAACTTGCCGCCCATATTTAAATCGCTTGTGTGGCAATACTTCCAGTCAAGACCGTAAACGATTGAATGGTTGCCGGCAAGTAATGTAAATCGATAGTTCTCTACAACCAATATAGGGCAAAACATTTTTGGGGTCATTTTATTTTAACTTTATACTGTTAGTGCAATGTAAAGCACTTGATTTCAGTAAAACGACGAAAAAGAATTTTCAATATTTGGCTAAAATAGGCACGTCCATTTGCACAGTCTTTACAAGCTTTTTTTAAATCGAACCGTGGTTGAACCCTACCATTAGCCAAACCACGAATTGTACCAATACGTGAGAAAAACGCCCTCAAATCCCTATACGTATACAGTATACCTCAAATGCCTGCAAAGCAAAACTTGTGCATAATATCCTGTGTTAAAATAACTGCAAACGTAGCCGTTTTAAAGCATCTGTTCCATCTAACACAGAAACTGAGACCCGTGACACGGTATGATCTATGTGGGAGTTCTAGAGACGAGGCCAGTGTGGCAACCGCATTCAGCGCTTCGGCGTGTCTTTGTGTTTGCTCTGACATTCGCAGGAACACCAATGTCACAGACAAAGGCTGTTCTGCTAGTGTGGGGTTGTTTTATTTCGAGACCTTTCTTTCTGTAGTCAGTGGATGGTGTCATGCATAAAAAAGGTTAGAGGTCAGATCACTTGCCATGTTTCTGGAGTTGCTCTCACATCCGTTATCAAATCGGTTCCTATTACTGTTAGCTGCCCTGCTTATAACTCTGGCATTAGGTTAGGCCTGATAACTGCCTTCTGGCGTTAGTTTCACACAACGTTGTATAAAGCTATCAAGAAGGATGTCTATGTTTTTGGTGGCCTTTCCTGGACTAAGGATATGAACATGGATGCACTCGCTATAATAAGTCAGTATGGTTAAGTGTTTCTGCTAAAACGTACTTGAATAAAAATGCCAATATCCAAGTATGTGAAGTTCACAGGTAATATTTCTGTAATCAGCAGCGTTAGTCCCAATATTATTAGAAGGTCTGTCTACCAAACCTCGCCTGTCTTTCTCTGACCTTTCATGAGCAGGTTTAATCAGTGATTCATTACATAATGTCGAAGTTATAGCAAAAACACTGGCTCCCTTTATTTGACGATTTGACGACCAGAATAACATTAATTATTTGCCACCAGTTATTTCTTCAGAACTCACACATTCTGGTGCTGAGGCTCGCACACGGATGTGTCTGCATTGGCTGGATGACGTGGCTCTGCCGCTAGCCAAAGGCATGGGTGCCTAGCCCCTTAACGGGCATCCTGCCAGACACCTGGCTCTTCCAGTGACGGCTGGTACTCAGCTGAGTCAGTGGGCTGCCTACAGTAAGTAGAAAGTAGCAGCCTTGGTCAGGGACTGTGCCGCGTATGTAATAATATCCTGTTGGAGTTGGTGGCTAAATGGTAGTTGGTCAAATATTTTATTACACCTAATTGACAAAATGTGACTTTTGTTTGGATTTACCTGTGGAATCAGAGTCTGGAAGGGGTTGATAATAGAATTGGCCACTACCATGACAATGAACGTCCTCTGCTTGTACCTGTTGGATTAATGTTGTTGGCTCTGATCCTTGCTCTGAGCAAGGGCGGCAGAAAAGCAGCCTGGCACCCATGATACGGCCATTCATTTATGTCACAGCCTCAGTGGCCTACTTGGGGGAGGACAAAGAAACAACGGCAAAGCTTTTTCTCTGGCCACTCGTTGTCGTCACCTCTGCGGTGATGATGTTCTTCCTTAAAGAGTGATCATTCATGTTATGAGCGGGTCATATCAGCCTCCTGTTCAGCTCCTTGCTGTAATGTCAATTATAGACTCACCGGCCACTTTATTAGGTACACCTTGCTAGTACCAGGTTGGAGCCCCTTTGCCTTCAGAACTGCTTTAATTCTTCGGGACATTGACTCAGCAAAGTGCAGGAAAGACATTCTTTGAGATTTTGGTCCATGTTGACGCTATAGCATCAGATTTGCTGCAGATTTGTCTGATTTGTTCATGATGTGAATCTCCTGTTTCGCCACATCCCAATGGGGCCCCACTGGATTGAGATCTGGTGACTGTGAAGTCCATTTGAGAACTGGGAACTCCTTTTCATGTTCAAGGAACCAGTTGGAGATGATGTGAGCTTTGTGACGCGGCGCATTCGGCTATCTTGCTCTATCTAGCTATTAGAAGATGGGTACACCGTGGTCATAAAGGGGTGGACATGGTCAGCAAAGACTATCAGGTAGGCTGTGACGTTTAGAACTATGGTCAATTGGTACTAAGGAGCCCAAAGTGTGCCAAGAAACTAACCCCCAGACATTACACCACCACCAGCCTGAACCGTTGATACAAGGCAGGATTGATCCATGCTTTCACGTTGTTCACGACAAATTCTGTCCATACAATCTGAATGTCTATCAGCCCGAACCAGTTTGGCCATTCTCCTCTGACCTCTGTCATCAACAAGGCATTTTCGCCCTGAGAACTGCCTATCACTGGATATTTTCCCTTTTTGGACAATTCTCAGTAAACCCGAGAGATGGTATTGTGGGAAAATCACAGTAGCGCTTTCTAAAATACTCAAACTAGTCCATTTGGCAGCAACAACCATGCCATGTTCAAAGTCATTTAAATCACCTTTCTTCCCAATTCTGATGCTTGATTTGAACTTTAGGAGATTGCCTTGACCATGTCTACATACCTAAATGCATTGAGTTTCTGCCATGTGGCTGATCAGATATTTGCGTTAACTAGCAGTCGAAAAGGTATACCTAATAAAGTGGCGGTTGAGAGTATGCCAGTGTACATCATCATACCATGTGAAGAAGGGTGACCAATACCTGCACACAGAGAGAAAAGACTGGTCCCGCCAGGTTTACCTCACAATGTTTAGTTGGAGGTAACTAACATACAAGGAGGTTATTTAGGAAATGTGGATGTATTTGACAGGTGTTGAAGCCAGGGCCAATACTGATTTCTCTAGGTATCATGGTCTGAGTAAGGGACCAAATTGTCAGCGCCTAGAGGAAGCGATATGCAAAAGTGTGCTGTGGTAATTGACAGAGAGGTTTGTTACTCTTTATTCATGGTCTGTTCCATGGCCGATTTTCAACCAGCAACTAACGTGGAAAAAGAATGATCAATGTGATTTGTGCATGTATGTATACGTAGCTCCTGACGTGTAAACTGCTAACCTTCATGGCATCAGCGTTGTTGGTAGCTCTTTCTCTGTGCTGGTGAGCTAGGTAATGTGTCCCGGAGTCACTGAATAGCTTTATTGTACTCCAGCCTGCCTAAAAGGATCAAGGGGCTTGGATCTGATAGTGATCTTTTTTATTTAGGCTACTCTAGATAAGACTACAATCAGATATGGCATCATCAGACATAGTTTTGCCTAGGAGTTTATAAATTTTTTTACTGAAATATTGCCACTGCCTACTGTATCGCTAAAAAGGAGACAAGGGGAAAAATGACTTCTTTTTTTATAACCCCCAACCATTCTGTCCAGAGTGTGTTGTAGCTCACGATATTGTCACGAGCACTGCCATTTTGTTTATCTCTGTGTTGCAGACCCAGTGTGGACAGTAATGACCGCACGCTCCTGGTTGCCCACTGGCAGTAACCATAATGTCCGCACATCGGAGCTGGCACAAGACAGGCGGCACACAGAGGTGGTCTGTACTGTTCTTCTGCTGGATAACACAGTTCAAGTCTTCAAAGTTAATGTAAGTACTACCCTGAACTACCTGCAGCTTACCTATGAGAACTGAAATCCCTATTGTAATAAATTGCCTTAACTGTTGTCATAACAAGAATTGCAGCCTTGAGGCTTAAACCAATGCTGATACTTGTTTGGTTGTTGGTGGCATCAGTTGTCCCTTTACTATCTCATTAGCAAAAGTATTTCATTTCAGATTTACACTGGTTTAGTAAAGGTTACTCATTGTGAAGTCACTTTAAGCAGAAGGCTGATGTAGGACGTCGTATTGATCCCGTATCAGCGGTCCAGCATGGTGGTGGTGGTGGTGAGATCTTTTAATGATTCCAACCACCACAGGACCGGGAAGAGCGTAGTGAAGAAAACGACTTCCGCTCTGTATCAAAGAACGTCTGGTCAGCCATCTGTGTGATGAAGACGAAGCCCACATGGGTTAGCAGTAGGACAACGATCCAAAATACAAAAGTCTGCGTCAGAAAGGCTTGAAGAAAGTACAACATTTCAGAATGGCTAAGTCCTATGGTTGCTAGGCAGTCGAGTTCACACTGGCACTGGGGTGTCAGTCTCCTGTGAGACGCCAATCTCTGTTACCCCGATGCTCTTTGTTCTGCTCTGGGGTTAATAAATCTCCTCAGCTCCTGTCCACAAAATCTCCTCGTCACGAATTAAGATATTTTTGAGCATGTCACCGGCAGTCAGAGGGTTAGTTAAAAGCGCAGCGGGCTTGTATTTCAGGTTGTGGCTGTGTGTTTTCTATCCCGCCTTGGTGTGGTGTGGACTCTGTGCTCCAGTAACCAATCGCTGTGCACGAACACTTGCGGTGACGTCTACACTGGATGATGACGGATGAGCCCTGTCACTATGTCACCTGACCCCTCGCTGTCATCTGTGCCCCGCCTCCAGGTCTTGCGCTGCCCAGAATGTCATTTTCATCTCCCTTTTCATCTTTTAATAGGCCTGTTTTAACTGTCAGTTGCTTTATATCCTCCTGTGGCAGTGGCTGGAAAGAGCTTAGTGCTGATGATTGAGAGAGACCTGAGAGCTGAAGATCATGATGGCTGGGGCCTGATTCCTGGTGGACCCACACAGTGCTTAGACATGTCTGTGGTACTTACTAATTGAAACCGATACAAGGGCGTTATTGATCACCTCGCCTGCGGACACAGCAACACAAACAAATGTTTGAGTGAATCCCCTTAAAAAACTGGGTTTCCCCAAAAAATGCCTGTCCACTGGTCAAAATCCAAACCCTGTCATCTGTATGTTTGTACGTTTCTGTGTATTGTAATGTATGGGTCTACGCCTATTTTTCATTTATAGTATCTGTAAGTTTTATGTCTGAATATTTTTGAATCAGTGACTCTAGAGACATTGGGTTGTATCTGAGCAGACATGATTTTTTTCTGTTTGCTCCAGAATTCATCCTCCTGCTGCTGTCATTTTATATATGATCAATGAAGACAAGTGAGCCAGTTGCAGCCATGACCCTCGATCCCACATGTTTCACTGATTAACTTTTGTAATTGGTATCATGCACAGTTTCTTTCTCTGCACTTTCCTCTAGCCATTACTCTGGTACAGGTTCATCTTTGTTAATTTGTCTATGAGACTTTTTATAAATGTCTCACTGATCTGGATGAAACTACCCTCAGATTATTGTCGACAGTCTGCAGCCCTTAGTAATTATATCATTTAAAACCCAAAGAGAAGGAATACAGAAATCTGATGTCACCTTCCAAATACTTTCTCATTTGACCTTATAGGCAACATTTACTATTGGATGGTTTCCATCTGTCTTATTTCTCTCCCTTCAGAAGCACGACCAAGGACAGGTCCTGCTGGATGTAGTCTTCAAACACCTGGAGTTAACGGAGAGAGACTATTTTGGTCTACAGCTGGCCGACGACCCCTCAGACAGCCAGGTGAGGCCATCTCAGAACCCAGTACCAAATGATTACAATGAATAACTATCCAGCTATCAAGGCGATTTACTTCTTTATACAGGCTCTCCCCAGAGATTAGGCCTGGGAGAGGAGGCGATTGAGATCTACAAGCCTACATTTCCAGTTGGAAGGAACAGAATTGCTGAGTTACAAATGATCTGGTTTGTCAGTGAACTGATCTTTATGAGATTAGGATTTGTGGATCGATACAGAGCCTTGCACTGATGTCATGTGCCAGCTCACCACCGAAATTGTAGTTAATAATTTAACACCTTTGTTTACAAATGTTCATATGGTTTGCTAATCGAATTGTCGAAGAACGACACACAAGATATGATCGAAATTCACAAAATGTCTCCTCAAAGGACCTACAGGAATCAACATGTATGTTCTCTTCTGCTAGAAAGGGGTCTAAGGAAGGGATACGTTTTCTCACATTCTTTTTGTCTCCCTCGCTGTCAGCGTTCCGCAGTGTTTCTGAACCAAACACATACCAAACGACATACTTACAAGATTATGGGTTAGCCTATTATCTGTAAACAATAGAGTTGAAACAGAGGCCAGAGTCTTGTTTGGAGGCTGCCTGTTATTTCTGAAGGTGTGCATACAGTATTAGAAAAAACTGTCTACTTCATTAGAAACCTCTAATGGTTTTGGTAAAATGTGACGTACATTTGTTTTGTCCACGCTGTGTCTGAGTTTTATCTTCATCCATATTTTACAGAGGTGGCTGGATCCAACCAAACTGATTAAAAAGCAATTAAAAAGTAGGTTTGATGCCTCTATACAACTTTCACATATTTTAAATGTTAAATTCCACTCCAGTAATCTAGCTGTTTTTCTCTAGGGGGATCTCCACACAATTTGAACTTCAGGGTTAAATTCTTTGTGACTGACCCTAATAAACTTCAGGAAGAGTACACAAGGTAGGGGCTTGTGTGAGAGGCAACTGCCTTCATCTATGCTATCTATTTTTCAATACGTTCTGTTTGTATGTTGACTTAAAATCCCTGTATGGATTGTGTTCTTTTCATTAGGTACCAGTACTTTTTGCAGATTAAACAGGACATATTAAGTGGGAGGTGAGTGTGACTTTCTGGTCGGTTTCTTAAAAAATGCAGACATGCATTTGTGTGGACTAATAACTGAACTTTCTTCTTCTAGGCTTCCCTGCCCATACAACACTGCTGCTCTTCTTGCTTCATATGCTGTTCAATGTGAGTAATCAGAGAGGATTACAGTTGCTTGGAAAGCCTACAAAACATTACTACCAGGACAATTCAGAGGATCACACTATGAATTTGAGTTTAATTTAAACTGGACTCACCCCTCAGGAAGCTGAATTTTTGTAGAATTTTGAATGGAGGGAGATTTTTAAATGCTTCAGAACAATTTCCCTGAGAAATGAAACAATAATGTTTCAAAATTCTGTAAATATGTATTTATAATATATTAGCTATTTTGCTATCAGAGAATATGCTATAAATGTATGCAAATAATGCATACGCAATTTCAAATCTTCAAAGATGGCACACATTTTCATTATAATGAGCTTTTGATTGTGTCCTTCTAGGTATAATTTAATGAATTCTCGGGAAATGTATGGTTTCTGAAATTTGAAAGCAGTCCCTGAATCATGAGCTATGATAGACAACGCTCTGCATTCTTGCGACATTTGATGTTTCAAGAGAATTCATTTCAAACTTTAAATGTTTCAATCCTAATGGTATTGGTAAATAAATGTCTATACTGGTATAGTAAATATGCCGTTTGGATTTTGTTGAACTGTGGCAAATTGAGATTCTGTTTAGTCCAAATTAAATAGCAATTCGCAAGTGAATTCAAAATTGAATTCAACCCTGATTACTGCCTGTTTAGGCTTCTCAAAGATGTACAGAATTGTGCAAAAGACATAGGCACCTGGAAATCAAACTAAAGTAATTTATTTAGCGTTTATTTGTTAAAAAATATATACATACACAAACATATTTCGGTTTTCTACTAGATATTTTGCACAACATTTCACGTCAATGACATTGAGCCATTTTAACTTCCTTGTGTCTGTTTTCTTTTCATTATTCAACGTAAGTATGGAAAATACTCAACACACAGGATGGCCGGTCTTTCTGTCTGTGTCTTTAAAATATTGACAAGTGTTTGGCTCCTCTCAAGCTGCAAAAGTCCTGCTTATTTCCGTTTGAACACAATGGAGAAGTTTGACAAGAAAATGAGTGAATGGAAGCTGGGTTTGTTCAGGCCTCGGAGAGTGAGACCAATAAAGGCCTCATTGTGCCCAGTGTGCCTCACGCGCACGCTCACACACGCTCACACACTATGTGCTTTGTGCCGTGTTGCAGCTGAGATAGGGGACTACAGTCAGGATGAGCACTTGCCTGGCTACCTCTCCGAATACTCGTTCATCCCCAACGCGCCACAGGACTTTGAGAAAGAGGTCGCCAAGCATCATCAGCAACACAAGTAAGAAGCGTTACAGGAAATGCACTGAAAATATAAAAATAACCTGTAGATGGAACAGGAATGGACTCTGCCCGTACGTTGCAGCTAGGGCAGCTCAAACGTTGTGCCCAGGTCAGAACAAGGAGTCTCATTGTTTAGTCTGTCAGGGGTTGGGGAAGGCGTCCTACTCTGCAATTTATCAATGGGATGTGTGGAGCCAACTAAGATCTCGCCCTCTCCCTTCCGCTTTCTCTGCCCCCCCCCCCCCCCCCCCCCCCCCCCCCCCCCCCCCCCCCCCCCCCCCCCACTCGCACTCTCTTTCTACCGCCCCACATTTTTCTCTTTCTCTCTATATATTCTTTTCAGAGGTCTGTCTCCTGCCCAGTCCGAGTTCAACTATTTAAACACAGCACAGACCATAGAGCTTTATGGAGTTGAATTTCACTATGCAAAGGTGAGTGTTCCCAGGTAGAAGAGGTGGGACAAATTCCCTTTTCTTCCCAGCCAATCTTCTTCACTTTGAGTTTATTTATAGTCAGATTCCTCTTCCATTGCCTGGCTTAGGCCTGTCTCCCAGAATGAGGGCTTCAGTTAAGTATGTCCAATCCATGGGAAGCCAAAATCTGTCACCTTTGTTACAGGATCAAAGCAACACTGAGGTTTTAATAGGAGTGATGTCAACGGGGATTGTGATCTATGAGAACAGGGTACGAATCAACAACTTTCCATGGTGAGTCGAACATTCAGAGAAAATCATATAAAGGATGTCTTACAAGCAGTCATATTGTGGTTCTGTTAAACAGGCGAGCTAAAGCAGTTATAGCAAATATGCATTATCATGAGAATCAAGTTTTCTCTAACGACTAGTCATTCTTATCACAGTAACCTGTAAGATGGTATAGTTTATTAGGCAAGGTTATCAAAATTGATATTATGTAGTCTACCCCAACTTACCTGCCTATGTATATGTGACGACATCATCAGTGACAAGTGGTTAGTATTCACGCCATATAACATTATTTGGACGAACAGTACAGATTTTCTGTTTGTGAGCCTGTGTGTGTTGGAAGTTTCCGCTATCTTTCTGCTGAACTGGATATGATGATAAATGGAAAAAGAATCATGAACGCATTTTCACCCTTTGACTTGCAATAAATCTACATCATGCTATTTGCTAAATGCACTTGGTTCCAAACAGAGGAGCATATAGGAATGTGCAATTGGAAGAGTTCTTCTTTATTTATTATTATTATTAAATGTTACACCCGCCAATAAATGTTAATTCTGTGTGGTTGACAGTCGGCATGTAAATTCACTCCCACTGTTTGATGTTGCCCTACGCGCCTTGCTGGAGGAGTACATCGAAGACTTCGTCTTCGTGAACAGAGACTTCTGTAGGAATGAATAAGAGTGGAATTGTGTCAGGTTGTGACAGTGCGGTCTATATTTAGACTCTCTCTCTGAGTCATGCTTTAAGGAACCGGGGAAATGGGTCAGCAGCCACTATGGAACTACTGCAGCATAATGAATTTCAGATGAAAGAATAGAGGAGATACTGCATGTGTGAAAACTCCAGGGGTGCAAATGGGCTCGTAGACAGTGTTGGGTCTATAACGGAAAGGTTGCTGGTTCGATTCTCGATCCTCCAAGGGAAAAATTATGTGATGTTGTGCAAGGCACTCGATCTGAATGCTGCTTTAAGTCACGCTGGATAAGAGTGTCTGCATGATGACTGGATGGTTCTTGGTAGTGTAGCATATATCTCTGTAATACATCTGCTATGTACGGAAAAATGGAAAGATTCCTTACCATGGGTTGCAATATCACATTGTCTTTTCTTTTCAGGCTGAACATTGTAAAGATATCGTTCAAATGTAGACAGTTCTTTATCCAACTCCGGAGAGAATTGGTAAGTATGTCTTGACTTGACTGTGGTTATCACACTGCTGTGGTTGGGAGAGCTTAAATTCTGTCGTAATTTTAATATATTGGGGTATACCTAGGGCTTGTTGTGCTGTTATTGTGGAAGACACACAAACACCTGGCTGAACAAACAAAGCCACGTGGAACATTTAAAGCCTGCCCACTACTTGATGTCCAGATGAAGTGGTGTGGCGCTCTTTAATTCATGTAGAGAAGTCCGACAGAACAAGCAACAGTGTCCAGCCTCGAGCCTCAAAGAAACTTTTTACGACTGCTTCAATGTGCATGATGTGTGATCTCTGTGTGCCGACGGTTTGAAAACACACACCCACACACACACCCTTTCAACACTTTCTTTATCCTTTTCCAGCATGAGAGCCGTGAGGCGCTGTCGGCTTTCAGCATGGTGAACTACAGAGCCTGCAAAAACCTGTGGAAGGCCTGCGTTGAGCACCACACCTTCTTCCGACTGGACCGACCCCTGCCCTTGCAAAAGAACTTCTTCACGCACTACTTCCAGCTGGGCTCCAAGTACCGCTACTGGTGAGTGGGCCGGAGCGAAACGCAGAGTCCTGGTACCATTTCGGCCCCTGTGGTGTCATTGTCTGTCCAGACGTTAGCCGATTGGGAGCTTAGTGCTGAGATTTGTAATTGTCAACCAAGGTTGTCAGCCTGAACCTAGGAAAACCCAACACTAAGTAATACATTGACTTTAATTATCAGTGATCCGTTAATCAGACGCTGGGATGCTAACAGGCCAAACTGGCTGTGATATAAGATTTCAACCGACATTTCCCTCTAGTGCGATACCTGCGTGCAAATATTCAGCTGTGTTTTGTGGATGATGGTGTAATGGCATTGCCACTGTCCTAATATGTCCGTCCGAACCGCACAAGAGAAAACATATCATGTATGTAGACATTTCCATGTCCCCCGATCTCCGTTCAGATCCTGTCCGTCCTTGTTTGAGTTTGCCCTCAAGATAATATCATTTTCTCGAAGCGTATTTACACTTTCGTACCAAACATGATGGTGCTATTTGACCTAATGTGCCGCGTATCCCAGAATATTGTGTGGGCTGGGTTGCATAACACAGGAATATGTTTTATGTGCCTCCTACATCTGCCAGTCGAGACCCACCAATCTGGACTTCTCAGCTTTGCTGATGCCATATGAGTGATGGAATACTAATCAGACAGTTAAGAGAGTTGTGGTTTCACACACTGGTGTGTTTCCTTTTCATACCACTTCCTGCTTGCTCACTAAATTCATTTGCAGATATTCTACAAAGAAGACACTATGTGCAACACTATGTTTTGGTTAGGGTTTTGATACCAGGGTGCTCCCAAAATCATCTAGGGGACTCCTCTCCTACTCCATGGAACGAACTTGTGAGGTCTAAGGTCGGTGATAAAGGGTTCTGTTGAATCTAAGACGTTTATGTTTTTGTGTCCCAACCAGTGGCAGGACGGAGGTTCAGTCAGTGCAATACGGCAAGGAGAAAGGTATCAGAGACCGGGTGTTCGCTAGGTAAGAGCTTGTAGACGCTGTGTTTTGCTGTTCTGAAACCCAAATGAAGTGTTCACATTTCTTGTAGATTTACGTCGGAAATACGAGAACAATGTACAGACCAGATGTGAGAAAGGTCTTCCTTCAGGTTTTCCTTAACCTTCTGCTATGACGTCTATCAACAACAATGACCTCTGTGTCATTGACCTCCCAGGTCCCCCAGTAAGCCCCTGGTGCGGAGGTTGATTGGTGGAGGGATGGACTGGGAATCTGTTAGCCACACCTCTAGAGCCTCTCTGTCTGATGACCTACTGGAGACCCAGAGCCTGCCCACACGCTCCCCTCCAGGCACCCCCAACCAGTGAGTTACCCTAACCTTGACCCAAGTCTGTCACTCCAGTCCTTAGTTCATACTTCTGAGGTAAATACGGCCGTAGTACACATTCTCTTATGTTGAGACGAAGGGCTCTGTCCAGTAACTTTGAATATCCACAAATGAAAACGCCTCCTGTGTCCCTCCCTCTCTCCACCTCCCAGCAGGAACTCCATGTTTGCACAGGAGGGGACCCGCCAACGGCCTTCCTCCGTGGGACACCTTCTGGACCATGTCATCCACCATGACCATGCCTCCCCCTGCAAAACCTTCTCCAATCACAAGTCAGCCTCCTCCACCCAAGCCAACTCCATCAGCCTGGATTCAACACCGTACGTTTGCCTGACGCGCACACACACACACACACACACACACGCACAACAACCTTTGACCCTCTCATTTATGTCTTTATAAATCATTTGTTTTTATTATGTAAATACCCCAGCGCTGTAGCCCAAACCCCGGCCCGCTTGGAGACTACAAAACAGGGCTCTTTCATGGCTGTCATTTAAGCTTCCATAATGAGGTTTGAACTTGGCTGGCAGGCTGAAGCCACAGAGCTGCATAAGTAGGTTGGGGGCTGAGGCTTTTCACAATGGTAAATGCTTGTTTTGTTAATAGGTCAGAGTGGTCTGAACCATAACAGCAAGGAAATGTGCCATAACCTCTCCCATCCCAATGTCCATTAACTATAATAGCACAGTATTCCCTGCATGTTTATTTGGAATGAGCAGAATCCTTTGAGCTGTTTGGCCTTTGGTTTCTGCTTGGATCTGTCCCCTATCCCTGTGCTGGATTATTTCTCTTTCCCTCTTTTACTCTGTTGTTTGCTCTTTTTTCTATTACTGTTCCTCAATGTTTCTGTGGATGTCAGTTATTTATACCTTCTCACTATTCCTGTGCATGTCAGTCTTTATACTTCCTCAGTGTTTCTGTGGATGTCATTCTTTACCTTTCCTCAATGTTCCTGATGATGTAATTTTTTACACTTCCTCAAAGTTCCTGAGGATGTAATTTTTTACACTTCCTCAATGTTCCTATGACAATCATTCTTAACACTTCCTCGATGTTCCTGTGGATGTCAGTCCTGCCCTTCCACCAGAGCACTGGGGACAGTTTGTTGTGGTGAGTGCTGTCCCAACCGGTTGACCTCTGTTGGAGTTTGTGCTCTGGGTTGCTCCCAGGCAGACAGCAGGCTAAACAACACGGATGCTGTCTGACTAGGGAAATAACATGAGCCCATCTCTCTGAGAGGAGTATGTGACGGTAGGACACACAGAGCCTCTCTGAGCACTCAGGACTAGCTGTCGTAATGTGCATGGCTGAAGCTGGAAGATAAAGTGGAAGGAAAAGTGCCCTCTGCCGTACCGGGGACCTGAAATGATTGTGTGTTCTCACCCACAGAGAGATTATTACCATTGGTTGTGAGAAAGCAAAGTTTAACATAGAGATCCTTAACTTTCGATTCCGCCCGTGAAGTTAATGTTGAAGTATTCGCTCCACATGGAAATGTCCACATCTTGTGTTACAATGTGGTTTTGCCGCTGATCTACGCCTACAAAGCCACATTGTCAAAGTGAAAAAGAATATCTGCAAATTGTTCTAAATGAATTTTCTGAAACAGAAAAATAATAGATTGCATAAGTGTTTACCCACTTTTCTGACACCTGAATGAGCTTTTCCACTGCCAGTTTTGCTTATATTTACCAAGTGTTCCAGTATTAGTGAAGGGCACTGTATCTAAGCACGTAAGAGTCATTTCATTTGGCCAAACCCATCCGTCATCCTTTTACAGAAGCAGCGGTACGGATGACACCTATGTTACGGCTCCAAATGTTGATTCAGGCCTTGAAGTCAGACTTTTTTTTAACTCTAATGTGTTCGTGTCCAGGTCACCTGACTCGACGTCCGACGGCCAGCCTCCCGCTCTACCCCCTAAGCAGACCAGGGGTCACCTGTCCGGCCTGAGTCGATCTCGGTATCAGCAGGAGCTCGACATCCCCTTCGATGAGTCGTACGACAGCCCACTTTCGGACAAGGCAATGGTGAGACAGACCTGTGCAGCCACACGGCAGCCACTGCCCTGCTTCGTCCGCGGCGTTGTTCGGAGACACCGAGGTTCTTTTGGGGGGGGCGTTTGTTGTTTCTTTCTGCTGAAGCTTTGTTTTGTGCCGTTTCTCCGTCGCCACGCAGCCCAACGGATTGGTTCCTCACGACAGTCTGGTGTTGGTTAAAATGTGCCCCGACGAACAGGGCCGGTTTGGATTCAACGTAAAGGGAGGCTCCGACCAGAAGATGCCGGTGATCGTGTCCAGAGTGTCCCCTGGAACCGCGGTACGTCTCCTGGCCTCGTGTCCATGGCGCGCCGGCCGCCGAGCATTGTGGGCCTTTGAATGTAGGACTCCTTGACAGTAGACAGTCCACGAGTTCTCTTGTAATGCCGTCCTTTTTCTCTGGCCAGGCTGACCTATGTGTTCCCCGACTGAACGAGGGAGACCAGGTGGTTCTGATCAATGGTCTGGACATCTCGGAGCAAACCCACGACCAGGTGGTCATGCTGATCAAGACCAGTTGTGAGGAGAGTCCCTCGGGAGAGCTGAGCCTGCTGGTCCGACCGAACGGTGAGGACATGGGGATGCTTTCCGGTTGTGTTGTCTTACACGGTGATGTTTGGAAAACACAGGCTTGCCTGTCCTGAAATGGGTCAATACAGACCCTAAAAGCACCACTTCATGAACAAAGCATTTCTGAGACAGTGCAATCCACCTGGGCTTGTGGAAATGCCCTGTCATCTGTGCCATGTTGGCCCTCTATTCAACTGTCCATTGGCTTCAACTGATTTGTGATGTTCTTTAACTCTATAATTGCTCTGGTCATTTCTCCAGCCATGTATGAGCTGCTGGAGGATGGAGACACAGAGTCCAACTACCAATACTCCCCAGAAAGAGCTCCCCAGGAGCAGGCCCAGCCAGACCATGACCCAGCCTGTCTGACTGACTCCATACTCCAGCTGAAAGAGGGCCTGAGCACTGGGGCTGTTCAGCAACAGTTTGACGTGAGTCTGAATGCTGTCTTATGCTTGTTTCTTTCGTTGTCCAAACAAGGACTTTTACATCTCCACTTGTTCAAATGTTTTCTGACATTGCTCATTTCTTCTGCTGATCTAATACCGATCCTCAAAGTAGTTTATTAGACAGAGAGGTGAGAGAAAGCAAAAGATGGAAGAGGTTTAGAGAAATGAGACACTTAGAAAGAGGAAGTATAATGGAAATATCAATTTAAAGTGAAAGTCAATTGCTTCCTGTTATTGTTCAAACCGCCTTGATCATTTCCTGTGTGGTTCCACTAACAAGTTATCAGTGACAGGTTACATTTACAGTACCCTAGCAACAGTAACCATAGAAATTGATCAGGAATTCACTGTACCTGGTCAAAACCAGTTACTTTACCTGTCAACCAATGATCTTTTAATTTTTTTTCTATCAGCAACTCTACCGGAAAAGGCCTGGATTGACAATGTCATGTGCCAAATTACCTCAAAACATTTCCAAAAATCGATATCGAGACATTTCACCATGTGAGTATATTGAACCATGAGAACTTATGTTTGATTTGATTCATCATAGCATTATTTCACCATTTCATCCCGCCTCTCCTGTATCTTCTCTCTCTCGCAGATGATGCGACCCGGGTTATTCTGAAAGGCGAGGACGGGGACTATATCAATGCAAATTACATCAACGTGAGGGCCTTTTTCATGCTTTTCTTAATACTTTATTACCACGACCAGACAGCTTCCTTTGACTAGTCAATGAATATTTCCTACAGCCACAAACACCCCCAAAGAGACATTACAGGTATGCTTGATACCCAATGCTTCCTAAAGTAGCTGTGCAAACACTGAGACGTGAATGAGACAAGACTGAATCACGGGAGAGGCTTACAAATATGATACTGGCTAATATGCAGCCAAACAGTGTCTTTCGAAAGCATTCAACCCACAGGGCACTGGTCCAGAACCGACAGGGCCTTATCCCGACAGACTCATATGGCTACGTGCTACAACCGTTAACTAACGGAGATGAATACTTCTCCCTGGCCCATAGATGGAGATCCCAGCGTCCAGCGCGACTAACCGCTACATAGCGTGCCAGGGCCCGCTGCCCTCCACCTGCTCGGACTTCTGGAGGATGACCTGGGATCAGCGCTCTGACATGGTGGTCATGCTCACCACGCAGGTCGAGAGAGGACGGGTATGACACCGCCCCAGAACCAGGGTCTCGTCTCTCCGCTGTCGAACCCACCCCCGCCCTGTGGCAGTTTTGGGTCTGGGGTTCTGTATGGGTTGGTACGTGTATTCCGAACAAAGTCCCCCACTGTCGGTAGGCGAACGTGTTTTTCCTTCTCTTTCCCAGGTGAAGTGTCATCAGTATTGGCCCACTTGTGGCACCAGCGCCGTGTATGGGAGCTTGCAGGTGACCTGTGCGACGGAAGAAGGGAACACGGCGTATCGGGTCAGAGAAATGACCCTTAGACACCCTGAGGTGGGGTGAACCCTTTTGCTCTCGGTAAAAAATGCAAGAGTTATTTTAAATGTATATAGTGATGTATACAGTTGAATGGATTGGTTGGTTGATCTCATTCAGACTGGTGAGAGTAGGCCACTGACCCAGATCCAGTACATGGCCTGGCCTGACCACGGTGTCCCAGATGATTCCACTGACTTCCTGGATTTGGTCAGCCTGGTCCGCAGCAAGAGGGAGGGCAAGGAGGAGCCTGTGATTGTACACTGCAGGTAAAACCCGGTTCTCTCTCTCACTTCTCTTTCTATCCTTGTTGGGACCCGGAGAAAAAATGTGGGGATAAATTCCCGAACCTTCCCCGAAAGCGGAACCTTAAAAACCTAACCATTAGGCCCACACCTCCAGTGTAAAACGAACCCCACTTCTAACACTGCCATTTTCTGTCCCTTTGGGATTCATAGTGCATTTGTAGTAAAACCATGGTCACACACAAATACACCAAAACAAATGAGACTGTGGCCACGGCTTCCAGGGAATCCTACAGTGTGTCAGTGTGGGTACCTAAACATCTGCCTGTTGACTTGAAGAAAAGCAGTGTTGCGCGCTGTTGTCGCAACAGCGATTTAAGGCTACTTAGATGAGTTTGAGTTCCCTCCCTGTTTGGTCTTAGGGACGTCCTCTTCCCTCATGGCTGCCTCACACAGCCTCACCTCACTCACATCCCTTCCCGCCCCTTTCCCTCTGTGTCTCCGTTCAGCGCTGGGATCGGTCGGACGGGGGTCCTCATCACCATGGAAACGGCCATGTGTCTGATTGAGTCCAACCGGCCGGTTTATCCACTGGACATCGTCAGGGCCATGAGAGACCAGCGGGCCATGATGATCCAGACACCTGTGAGGAGCTTCTGACTGATTTAATCCGAGATGAAACGTTGTGCACGGCTGAAAACATGTTTCTCTGAAAGATAAAGAATATATGTAGGATGAAGACACACAGCAAATACCAGACACACTGCAAATATGACCTCACACTTGTGTTAGGGAATGATTCATATAACTGAGATAACAGGTCAAATTACTTCAGCTGTTATCTTGCCACACCTACTGCATTGTAAATACAGGAAGTGACGTCCACCATTACTGGTCTCCATGTTAATCCTCTGTCTCTTTGATCTGTTTTCTTCCAGAGCCAGTACAGGTTTGTGTGTGAGGCGATCCTCAAGGTGTACGAGGAGGAACTGGTCAAACCCCTGACGCCCGCCCAGCCACTGACACCCGCCCAGCCACTGACGCCCGCCCAGCCACTGACGCCCGCCCAGCCACTGACGCC